>PVJA010004677.1:0-84222 GCA_004027025.1 Myocastor coypus | reverse complement strand
GTTCGAACTCATGACCTTGCACTTGCCCAGCAGGCACTTGTGCCTCGGAGCTATCTCCCCAGCCCGTCTCCATCATACTTGAACGAGAGTTTTGCAGGGTATACCAGTCTGGGCTGGAAATTTTTTCATGGAGGACTTGAAGCACTCTGCTCCATGCTCTTCTTGACTTCATGGTTTGTGAAGAGAAATCTGCTATTATTCTGATGGGTTTTCCTTTAAATGTGATCTGTTTCTTTTCTCTAGTAGCTTTTAGTATATTCTTCTTCTGCTGGAATTCTGGGATCTTGACTATTATATATCTGGGTGTGTTTTTAGTTGGGTTGATGTTATTTGGGGTTCTGTATGCTTCAGTCACCCAGATGTCTGATTGTTTTCTCATATTTGGGAAGTTTTCTACTATTACTTCTGCCCATATCCTTTTCATATCATTTGTATTGACTTCTTTCTCATTGATTCCTATTAATCTCATATTGTTCATTTTTGCATCATTTTGTAGATGTTGAACTTTTTTTTCCTGCATCCTGGTCGTTTGTAAGAGATCCTTTCTTTCCTTTTCACTAGCTGCAACTGTGTCTTCAAGATCTGCAATTCTATCTTCAGTTTTGTTCATATGGTGTTACCAGCTTGTGATTGAGATTTTATTTCTTGTATACATCTGTTTGAAACTTTCTTCTTCTACTTCAGAGATTATTTCTCCTCTCGTTTCCTCTCTACCTTTCTGCAGTTGTTCCTTTACTTTAGACACTATTAATTTAGAGATACCTTTTTTTTACTTCAGAGCTTTTTTTTTTTTTTTTTGGACACAACTGGGGATTGAACTCAGGCCCTTGTGCTTGCCAGGCGAGCACTTATTCTACTGAGCTATATCCCCGGCCCTTCAGAACTTATTTTTGATCTGATTCCTCCTATACTTTTCTGCAGCTGTTTTTTTTTTTTTTATGTCAGACTCTAGTAATTGAAATATTTCTTTTTTTACTTCAGAGGTTATCTCCAATCCTTGTTCCTCTATATGTTTCTGTATTTGTTTGTTTACTTCAGATACTACTAATTCAGAAATTTCATCTGCATGCTTCCCACTTTCTTCTATAGCAGTGTCTCCTGTATTTGTTGAAGGTGGGGCCTGAGATTGCATTTTGCTCCTTGTCTTTATCATTCTATATAGCAATGATCTCTGTCCTTTGGTGCAGAACTTCGGTGAGGTTGTGCCATTAGCACCTTCTAAAATTTGCGTTCAGATCTACCAAGTTTGATCTTGTTCAGGTGTGCCTGGCTCGATCTGGCTGTTGTGCTCAGCTTCCTGCTACAGTTTTTGGAGGAGAGCCCAGTGGGTTCCTCTGGCAACATGCTTAGCTCTTGGGTTAGTTGGTAGGGTCTAACCCCCAGCATCTCTGCAGGGAATTTTGCTGCAGGGCTCCACAGCAAATGCTGGAGCTGGGTTAGGGGGAGGGCCAAGTGCTCCTGCCTATGTGCGCACCAGTCATGAGCTGTGTGGGGGGCAGAATTCCGGTGGCGATGCAGGAGCACAGGCCGAGAGATCCCACCTGCCCACCTGCTGGCAGATTTGTCCATTGGGGCTGCTGAGGGCAGGGTCTGGGTTCTGGTGGTGGGGCAGGAGCCTACGGGGGAGAGGTCCTACTTATGTTCCCACCAGTTGGTTAGTGGGGGCTGCTACGCAAGGGGGCTGAGTTCCTGTGGAAGTGCGGGAGGCCACAGGCAGAGAGGTTCTACCTGTATATCCGCTGATTGGTCAGGGCTGCTGTGCACCCACCAGTTGCTCTGTTGGTCGGTTGGGGCTGCAGGGGGTGGGGACTGAGTTCTGCTGGAAGTGCTGGGGGCTTCAGGCTGAGAGGTCCTACCTGTGTGTTCGCAAGTTGGTTGGTGGGTCAGTCGGGGCTGCTGTGCGTGAAGGGCTGAGTTCCAGTGGAAGTATCTGGGGCTACAGGCTTAGAGGTCCTTCCTGTGCACCCTCTAGTCACTCTGTTGTACCAAAGGATTCTTTAGCTTTCCTTCAGCACAGTTTTCCCAGAACTTTGACCAATATATGTCCTTTATGGCTATTCCAACCAACCCCCAAATGTTAAGCTTTCTGTATTTTTTCTTTTGTACTGCCTGTTAATCCACTCTGTTATGGTTTGTGTATAGGCACTCCCCAAAACCTCATGCAATCATGGGGTGGCTTCTGGAGCTTGTGATTGGTTATTGTGAGTCTGGAATGCTGCACCTGCCTTAGGACAGCTAGTTTGCATTACAACGTGAGGGGAGAGAGACTAGCTAGCTGCCTGAGCTTCTCCCACTTGTTTTGCTTTCTGCTATTTGTCACCACCACGAAAGCTGCTCTCAACCATGTACCAGTCTGCCTTGGAGCCAGCTGAGTATGGACTGAAATCTCCAGTAACTGTGAGCTAAATAAAATCATTCCTTTCATCATTTTGAGTGTCAGGCAATGGTCCCAGCAATGAGAGGAGAGTAACCAAGACAGAATTTTGTACCAGAGAAATGGGGTCATTGCTGTGGCTAAACCTGACCATGTGAGTCACAAGCTTTTGGCAATGGCTTGTGGGAAGAGATAGGAAAGTTTGCCTACAAGAGAAGCCTAAGAATAGCTTTGGCTTTTCTGTATGGAAATTCTAGTCAGAGCTCAGAAGACCAGAAGGCTGAGAGAAATCCTAGCTGTAAAGACCAGGCTGGAAAGGATTCTGTTCAGAAGAAGGACTGCACTGGTTGTTGAACTCTGGATCATTTGTGTTATGACTTGGCAGAATTTTTTTTCTGAATTTTGCTCGTGTCCAGAGATTTTGCCTGAGACTGAAATTAAGCATGGTGGACTGATTAATCTTGCAAAAGAAATCTCAAAGCAGTCAAATACTGGCCAAATAATGGTCACATGGCCATTGTTGGGGTTTTTCAATCAGATTTATGTTGAAAATCACGAGCAAAGAGCCTAGAAGGATGATTTAACATGTGAGTTTGACCAGAAATGCAGCCCCAGTAAAGCTGTGGAATGCAAAGATAGAGCTGAGAAGATCTCCGTTGCTAAGAAGGATCAAGAGAATGGAAAGGATGGCCTGGAACTGGAGGTCATAACCCTTTGTAGCCTCAGAACCACAAAGGTGAGGGACTTTGCTGTGGGGAAAAGCCACACATTTCTTGTTCCAGAATGGTAACAGCAACCACACCAGATTCTAGAATGGCACTGGTCCAGAGAATTTATTCCTCAGAATCAGGGTCAGAGTGCTCAGTGATCCAAACACTCAATACCTGCAGCCAAGAGAGAAGGAACCCTGGCTACTGCTCCGGAAGGTACCAGAGCTTGGCGTCATCCATGTGGCATTAGTTTTAGGCACTTGCAAAATTGAGGAATTCTGGGCTGACCAAATAGCTCCGTGGATTAAAGCACCTGCAAGCAGGCCTAGGGGCTAGAGGTTCAATCCCTGGGCCTGCTGTGCTGGCGCCACCCTCTGGGGCATGCTGAGTTAAGATCAGGTGTGGTAGTGTGTGCCTATAATCCCAGCTCTTGGGAGGCTGTAAACAGGTGGATCCCTATGAGTCCGATGTAGTAATGAGATCTTGAACACCCTGTAGACTCTTCCCTAAGAGAGAGAGAGAGAGAGAGAGAGAGAGAGAGAGAGAGAGAGAATTCAATAGTTCTGAGGTTAAGAAGGTTGCCACCTAGATTTCAGAAGGCCTAGTGGGCCAGGAAGTTGCCCCTGGGAGGTCAGTATGTAAATCTGTGAGTGAGAAACCCAACATACAGTGGAAACCCCAGAACCCCACAAGTTTTTAAAAGCCAGGAATGGGGATCATCTAAAAGAAACTACAAGGAGAGACCAATGCTGGCCTAATAGAGAAGCCATGGGCACTACCACCAAAAGTGCCATAGTGGCAGAGCCATATGGAGCTTACAATTTGCCACAGATTGCTTTGGATATCCCACATAGAATTACATGACTTAATGTTTGCTCTCCTGGACTTTGAACTTGTGTTGGTCCCAATGCTTTGGAATGGTAATGTTTATCTTGTGCCACTGAGTGTTGGAAGTGTTTAATTTTTCAATTTTACAGGGGCTCACAGCTGGGAGTTTGCTTTGGATCTTCAAGGAGTCTTAGGACTTAGACTTTTGAGCTATTCTGAAACTGTAGGACTTTGGCAATTCTTAGAGATGCGCTAAAATGTCTTTTGCATAAAGAGATGTGCATGAGTCTTTGGGGGCTCAGGAGTAAGTTGTTATAGTTTGTGTATAGGTGACCCCCAAAGCTTCTTGTAGTCATGGGGCCGGTTCTGAAGTTGGTGATTGATTATTGTGTGCTGCATGGTGCACTTGCTCGCGGATAGGTAATTTGCATTACAATGTACTGAGGGGAGAGAGACTAGCTAGCTGCCTGAGCTGCTGCCACTCCCTTTGCTCTCTGCTCTTTGCTGCCGCCATGGAAGGTTGCCCTCTGCCATGTGCCACTTTGCCTTGGAGCCTGCTGAGTATGGACTGGAACCTCCAATAACTGTGAGCTGAATAAACCTTTCCTTCCTCCATTTTCGGTGCCAGGTATTTATCCCAGCAATGAGAGAAGAGTAACTGACATACTCTCATGGTGCTTTCTTGGCTCATCTCTCAAAAGAGAATGCATGGTCAACCTAGCATGTGAGGATTTTCAGATGACTTGTGCCTGGTTCAGATGTCCATGTCTGGGACAATCAAGTATAGCTAGTGTGGGGACAAACTGTGGTGGCCTGAGACTGTGTGAGTTCCTGAGGACAGCAGTGGAGAGATGGAGGCAGTGACATCTACATTCACTGCTGACTCTTCTCCTCTCATTTCTTCCTTCACCATGGAACTGGTAAGAGATGAGGGAATGAGTGACCTGGAGATAAAATTAAGGCTGCACTCACTTTCAGGTGCCAACCCCACTCTTGCACAAAGTTGAGATGGAATGGCACCTTAAAACTTGTTCTAGAAGCTTACTTTGCTGCTATCACTTCATCAAATTCGTTCTCACAGAGATCAAAACAACCTATTTGTTTAAGGTGACGAACACTTTCAGACTTTTGCAGTCTCTTAGGTCTGTCGGTGTTGGACGTTTCTCCATTAAAACTGTCTTCTGTTCTGTTGATGGGTGTTGCGTACTCTTTTGTCTCCATATGCTGTTAGTCTCTTACATAGGTTCCCTTTTTCAAACATTTTCCACATTTGACATTTTCAACCTGGCTATTTCTTAATGTACTGCCTGAGAACCTCGCCTCTGATCTTGTAGTTTCTGTATAACGCTATATATGGGCATGATTCTGAAATTTACATCTCCCAGTTAAATGCATCTCTTGTTTAACAGTCTACTTCTCATTGGCCTTCCAAACTTTTCATTCTGATGCCTTGCAGGAGCATCACGCTCTGCATGGCCTTGCGCAATTTGTATCAGCCCCACAAATACTTTTCTGCATTCTGTACAACCTACATCAGCAAGTCCAGCAGTTCAATCAAAATCTTTGACTATACCATCATGAGTCCTTCTCTTCACTAATTGTCTTGAAGTAATTTGACTGTCTCCCACAAATAGTTTGTCTGTGTCCCTTTGTTTTTCCATCCTTACTATGGTGGCCTAAGACAAATTCTTTTTTTTTTTTTTATGTATTTAATACAGGGTCTACAGGATTTCCCTATGTTGATGAGACTCATAGTGATTCTCCTGTTTTCAGCCTCCCAAACATTGGGGTTACAGGCGTGCACTACCACACCTAGTCTTAATTACTGTCTCTGTGCATCCCTGGGGGTAGGGCTGGCATGCACTTACAGATTCTTATTCACCTTCATTTGTATTATGTAGCTGTCAGTTAACTGGTCTCTTCACATTGGGCTTTCTCACCCTCTAATCTATTCTTCACGCTATTGCCAATGTTGTCTTTTGCAAATGGAGCACTGAACAGATGGATCACTTACTTAAAATTTTTAGATGGCTTTCTTATTTTCTAAAAAGATAAAGACTGAACTTTTATGCATAACATTAATCACATACCCTCTCAGGTGCTACGTCATGGCCATGTAATAGCTAATAGTTTTCCCCCAGCCAAGATGTTTTATGACTCTGCCACTTAACATGCCCCTCCATCACTCCCACACTTTGACCAGTAAACTCCTGCTCATCTTCGAGCACTTTCCTCAGGTGTCACCGTGTGCCCGCCTTAAGCAGCCAGAGTCACCTAACCAGAACTGAATGCTGCCTCACCCTACGTGCTAATTGCATTTCTATCATCTGCTACTGATCTTATTCATTGACCTTTGCCTTTTTATATTCTAAGCTTCTTTGTGACCTGAAGTGATCCTTGTAGCCTTGATCCCTCATCCTTTCACCGAGCTAGCTCTCAGTATGCAGTCTGTATATGGAGACACATTATTTAGCTTGCCCCTGTGAGTAGTTGCTGATAAATAGTGTGCTCTGGCCTCCGTTGCATTTTCAAATGCTTTATACTGTGTGCGCGGGCCTGGCAGGATGGCTCAGTGGTCTAAGGCGCCTGCTTAGGAAAGCTTGGGTGGCTGCAGGGACCGCAGTTCGATCCCCGGCACCACATGCTGTGCCAGCCCTGCCCTCAGGGAAGGCTGAGCTGGCCATAAAAATAAATAAGTAAACAAACAAAAGTTCTGAAACAAGAAAAAAAATAAAGTAAAAAATAAAATTAGGGGCTGGGGAGATAGCTCCGTGGCACAAGTGCCTGCCTGGCAACTACAAGGTCGTGAGTTCAAACCCCGGTCCTGCAAAATAAATAAATAAATAAATAAATAAATAAATAAATAAATAAATAAATAAATTTATACTGTGTGCACCACTTCTGCGTTGGGCCATTTGGGTTGCAGACTGTGGTTTTCCTGGGGTTTGATGCTAGTGAAGGGAAAAATGGAGATAGTGAAGGCCCAGTGAAGAGGCCGGAAGGTCACCAAGCCCCTTTCCAGAACATTCTTTGGGGATGATACTATGCAGAGCCCCATTTCATTCTTGTGGTGGGTCTACCACTTTTCCCCCTTCAGATGTCTGCTGCATTCATGTTCTTCTCCTTTATTCTTTTGCCAAGAAAGCACTCTTAGAATTCCCAGAACATAATTCTGTTACAGTTCTTAGAGTATTCAGGAAACAATTTAATCAATCAATGTACCCTGAAGAGGCGGGGGGGAAAGCTGTCCAAATCACAGCAAGCCGGTAACCACAGATTTGTGCCTTTACAGTTCTAGTTGGATCTCCTACCTCCAAATTTCGTCCCCCTGAGTACTGTGTTGCTCAGTTGTCTGCACTGAAAACTGTGTACTCACAGTGAAGTCTGATAGTCCATCCCTCACCCGTTAGCTTTTACTGGAATCTCAGCATTCATCCTTTTGTCATATCATCTCTTTTCAGAAATCACTGAGGAAAAAAATATCTGGACAAGGGTTTGAGTATATCGGGGCAAATCTGGGACCAGAGTACAGACTCTGCCTATGGACTCTGGCCAGCAGGCATGAGCAATCTGAGAGTGCAGGCCTTAGCTGGCATTTTGAACAGCAGCAACGGGTGCTGAAAAGGGGAGGGAGCCAGCTGAAAGCAGAAAGGACGTGTTTGATGATTCACTCAACAGTTTTATTTAATTTTACTATGGGCCAGGCACCAGGGATTATTAAAGAAATAATAAGGTGATGATTCTGCATTACAGGAACTCATTATCTTGTGGGAAAATTAGATACTGAAAGTCACAAAGCAATATTTTAAATACAATGGTAGAGGTTAAATATAATATGCTCCTCGAACACGGAGGAGGGAACGAGGAGCTCTAGGGGGAAAGGGAAGTTAGCAAAACTGGGGGAGTGGCAGGGAGAGGGAAAGGAACACTTGTGCCTGAAGGGACCAATTTATTTTACAGATGAAGACCAAGGTAAAGGATATTTAGGGAGAACGCTAAAGGGACTTTAGCAAACATGTATTTATTGGACATCTACTAGATTTGAAGTACTTCTGGGTACCTGCGATATATCAGTGAACAAACTGACCGGGGGTCCTTGCTCAAGGAGTTCACAGTCTAGTTAGCAGACAGAAAATACATAAGACCAATGATTAAAATTTGTGGTATGTTACTGCCTTAGTCATTTTCTTATTACTGGACCAAAATGCCCCAACAGCCATCCATGGCTTAATGGAGGGGAGGTGTATTTTGGCTGGCTGCCTCGACACAGGCAGGGCATGATGGAGGGGCCACAGGAAGGGCATGGCGGAAGGGCCTTGGCCAGTGGTAACGAGCCTTTGTGAGCTTTCAGTGATGCCAGCAGCCTGCTGAGCCCTAGGCTTGCCACCACTGCCCTCGGCAGAGGACAGCTGCTCATTTCAGGGCCGCCAGATACAGAGAAAGAAGAGAGGAGCTGGGAGGAAGGCGCGCTCTTGCAGGTCACGCCTGCTTGGGAAGCGCACTCAGCTGGTGAGTGTGCCCCCCCCCCCATAGAGCCACCTGTCCAGAGTCTCACCTCTGGGTGAGTGCATGAGGCCTGGGGACATCCTAGCTCTAAACCATTAACAGGTGCATAGAAATTGTGAAGAGCAAGAATAATGACAAGAAAATGCAGTGTGCATGTCCAGGACCGATGCTTTTCTTTCTTTCTTTCTTTCTTTCTTTCTTTCTTTCTTTCTTTCTTTCTTTCTTTCTTTCTTTCTTTCCTTCTTTTTGTGGTAGTAGGGATTGAACCAGGTTACCGAGCTTACACCCCCAGCTCATTTTATTATTTTCAGGCAGCATCACTTTTTTTTTTTTTTTTTTTTTTTTTTTTTTTTTTTGTCTTTTGGAGACAGGGTCTTGCTATGCAGTTCAGGCTGGCCTTGAGCTCACTTTTGTAGCCCAGGTTGGTCTCGAACTCGCACCGATCCTTCTGCCTCAGTCTCCCAAGTGCTGGGATTACAGGTGTGTGCCACCATGCCTGGCAAGCATCTTTTTAAGCTGCCTGGGCTGTTCTGGAACTAGTGATCATCATATCTTAGCACTCTGAGTTGCTGAGATTACAGGTGTCGCTGTGGGTGATTTCTGATGCAATTTTTTTGGACAAATATGTCTGATCCACAATTGATTGTGTACAAGGATGCAGACAGCTCTCAGGGACAGCGGACTGCACTGTAAAGGTGAGCCACTGAAATGTGTGATATTTTAGATAGGAGATGTGAGAAAACAGAGCCAAGGATAGGTCTAAGTTTTTAAGCTTGAATAAGCTGCCAGAAGTTGAGAAATTTTTTTCTTCTCTTTCTTTCTTTCTTAAAGAACCAGTTTGGGAAGACAGTAAAGCTCAGTTAGAGGCAGGCTCATCTCGCCTCCTAGATATTCAAGTAGGGACATCCAATGGTCACTTTGAGATCCACGGAGAGAGGTCCAGGCTGAAGATACAGTGGTAAGAATCAGCAATACCAGATGCATGGCATTAAAGATACCCTAGCTGAGGTGATACAGATCCTATATGAGAATATGTAGAGAATGCATATAGATAGTAGAAAAATAAAGGAAAGAGAAATAGAAAGAAATTTAGGAGCAGAATCTTGGAGAAATCTAGCACTTAGAGATCAGAGAGATGAGGACAACCCCCAAATAAATTGATGTAGCCATCAAAAGAGGGGGCTCCATGGTGTGGCTCACCTGATGTGGAAGCGAATGGGTCAGAAGCTACTGATAGGTATGTACAGATGAGAACTGAGAACTGCCCTGTGGGCACAGCGGTGTGGCCACGGGTGGCTTTGAGAAGAGGCATTTCAGTGAAGCAAGGGGAACAGGAGAAAGGCAGGGAGCACTTGAGGGATGGATGCTTGGTGCCAGGGAGCACATCACAGGGAGCACAGCAGCATCACTGTGAGCCCCCACCTCGTAGCTAACAAATAAGAATGAAAACCACAGGAGAGGAAAAATAGGGAATAGCACACGTGGCTAATATGAGAAACACTGCGATCACTGTGCACCCGTGGCGGGAGTGCAACATGGCACAGCACCACAGGAGACGGTTTGGCGATTCCTCCAAGAGTCTGAGCGGCCTTGCTTGTGCTCAAGAGAAGTAAAGAAATACATTTACACAGAAAAGTGTGCATTAATAGAGTCCACCAAAAAATGTCCACCCACTTGAGCAGTTCGCGACACTAACGCGTCTGGAAGTTGATGGCCATCCTATTGAGCACCTTCCGTAATGATACAGGCCAAAGGTATCTTGTATAATCTCATGATGTCTCAGTCAACTTAGTATTAAAACATTTATTCAAAATTTTCTTTTCCTTCTATATTTATTTTTGGTGAATTCTGTATTCATAGTAGCAATGACAATAATAAAGAGATAATAGAGATATAAACAACCTAAATATCAAGAGATATAAACAACTTAAATATCTAGCAACTAATACATTGATAAATGTAATGTGCTTTATCCTTAGAATGGAACACAGAAATGAAACATTAATACTTGAGTATAACATGGACAAACTTTAAAAGCTTATGTTAAATGTAAGAGCTGGCCACAAAAGATTGCATATTGTATGAATCTATTTATATGAAAAGTCTGTAGTTTTTAATACATAGAAGTTGAAGGTAGATTAATGATTTCTAGAGCTTAACAAATAGGGCTATAGATGAATAGAGAGTTATTGCTAATTCAGAGGTTTCTTTCTGGGGTGATAAAAATATTCTAAGCTTATGTTAACTGTTGCACAATTCTTTGCACTCTAAATCCTTGTATTGTGTCCTTTAACTAAATGATACAACACAAAACATGTAAATTATAGCATGTAAATTATATCTCAATGATTCTTAAAAAGACAATATGAGACAGAAATTAGTGAGGAATCTGATAAAACTCTTATCAGAAGTCTTACTATGGAGAAGGAAGTAGTAATCAATGTAACTAGAAATGGAAGCTGGATTAAGAAAGGATTTCTTAAAAATGAGACAAATACTAGCATGATTTCACGATGGTGTGTTTGATGAGTTCAAGAGACAAGGTCTCATGGCATAGGACAGGGAGACAAAAAGGTAACAGCAGGCAAGAGGCAGTGAGGGAAAGCGAAGACTCCGTGCACCAGGAGATGAGCTTGCCCTGCTGGTGAGATGGGCATTTCACCCATCTTGCTGGCAGGTAGATTCAGGGCAGGAGCTTGTGATAATTGTCTTCTAATTGCCTCACTTTTCTCATTAGTCCAAAGACAAGATTGACTACATAAGAGGGAGGCTAAGGAAGGATTGCTGGAAATTAGTGGGAGAAATTCGTGTATAGTTTTCATAGAGAGTGAAGCCAGAGTGGATCAGGGAGAAAAAAAAGAGTGGCTTGTGGGGAATGTGGAGGACCGCGCGCTTTGGAGAGCTCGCATGGGGGTGGGGCAAGCTGCTGCGCCTGCCTCTTTCCTTCCACTGAGTTTCAGCTGCCTTCAGGTATGGAGTATGGAATTTCTCTGAATTATGTTGAATTCCCAGAAAACAGACTGCGAGGTGGAGATTTCATGCGGGAGCTTGTGAAGTGTTCTCAGAAGAAGCATTTGTAAAGAGGGTGAGAAACAGAGATGGGCAGTGCACAAGAGATTTCCCAGCAGTGCAGTTCTAGTGCAGTTTGCAGGCAGCCCTGCAGTGAGAGCAGGAAGGATGCCCCGAGCTGTCCTACACTGGACATCTGGGTCCCTCTGGAGACATTTCGACAGAGGGCTCACCCAGGGAAAAGGCAGAACCGTGAGCAATTAAACTCCTTTTGGGTGAGGGGAATTCCTCCAGAAGGTTATGGCTGTGAGATACTGTGTCAGTATTCCCAGTACATGACGGCTAGAGTACCTCAGTCCTGAAGGGATTTAAGTGGATGGTGCATCACGCAATCCAGTATGGCTCATCCTCTGTACCACTTTACCCCTTCTAAGAAAGCCTCATGGAAGATTTCTGGAGTTGGTCTCTTTTTCTGTATCAATTTACAAGAGGTTGGTGGGGCTAATCTCATCTCTGTAATTTCCAGAGAGGCTGCTAGTGATACTCATCCATCATTTCTACTATTCTGTCCATTCTAGTTTTTCTTTCTCTGGGCAAGGGTCTGTGCAATGTAGGTAGGCTTACTTGGTAGCACCAACTGGAGTGTCCTATGGGGTGTCTGAGTTCCTAGATCCCTGGCTTAGAAGTCATTCTCAAGCTTTGTGTGCTATGTTTGTTCACTCGGAATCAAGAAGGGAAGACCCAACATCGGCTCACCTGGTTGCCTGTCATGTCTTCACCTCTTTGTGGAAGAGGTATCTTACTGTCTTCTCCTGATGGATAGGGCAAATTGTTTTCTTCTACTGATGTATTACTTGTTTTCTTGATAGCTGATAATTTGGTCCAAGGAGTCTGAAATGGCCAGGTAGCAGCCATAGTTTCAAGTTTAATGGGGTCTTTCTGTGTCACATGGTTGATTTCCATCCCAGATACAAGGACCTCTAACTAGGTGGGGCAGAGTTTTGGGGACAGGAAACTCTAATTCCTAAATGAGTCACTGAACATATAAGTGAGCGGAGCCACTGATCTATGGGAATATGGAATCAAAAAGCAGTCAGTGATAGTTTAGCAGACTAAGCACTTGCTTAGGAAAGTGCAGGGGCCAGGGTTCCGTTCCTGGCCCTGCCTGTTGTGCAGGTTCCATTCTGGAGTGCGCTCAGCTGGCGATGGAGTCTGGGCACGGTGACACGTGCCTGCAATCCTAGCACTTGGGAGGCAGGAAACAGGAGGAGGATCACTGTGAGTCAGAGCTGTGTAATGAGACCCTGTACATTAAAAAAAAAAAAAAAAAAAAAAAAAAGAGGAGTCAATGAATTAAAGTGAATGAAAGCACCTCGTGTCTTCAGGGCATCAACCTCTCAATGATACTGTATAAAAAGCCATCCTATTGCTTTATCAGTTGATTTCCACTATATTTCAAACAAATTAATGAGATGTCATTAATATGGTGGAATAATGTGATATGCTATGGGATGTCCACACTGCTCAGTTTCTTTTAGACAGTGTTACTTAAGAGGTGGTATTACCTTGCAGCAAGTGTGTGTATGGGTATTTTTGTCAATCTCATACAGATACAAACTGGTTCCGGTCTTATGTTTTGAGAGAGATGGAAAATGAATACATTTTCCAGATCAGCTACTGTCAGTATGCTACATGGTTAAAACTGTATCTAGCAGAGATCCCCTATCTGGGAAAGCAGCTGCAAGTGAGATTACTCCTTAGTGAACTTTTCTGTGTATCACTAGTCATCCATCACAGCCATCTGGTTTGTGTAGGAGCCAGAAGAGTAAATTAAATGAGATATGATGGGGACCATCACCCCTGCATTCTTTTGGTGTTTAGGCTGAGTTATCTCCCTCATTCCTCCCTGGGATAAAACATCGTTGTGATTTACTGTCTTGGCCAGAGAACGTGATTTGAAGAATTCCTCTTGGATTCCTTGCTAGATAGCTCCTGTTTCACAGATTAAGGAACCAGTGTGTGGTTCCTGTCAGTTATTAAGTATGTCTTCTCCAATTGCATGTTTAAATGTCAGACATAATCAGTAGATGGATTTCTGAAAAAGCAAAGCCACTGAGGTATGGTGAACAAGGGAAATCACTGTGACGTGGATTATTTTACTCCCAAAACTAAGTCTGAGTAACCATGAAAACTACAGTTTTTGATGTGTTGAGGTTTCAAAATGTCTAGCTGTTCCCTTTGGTTTAGTAAATTATTTTCTATCATTTTTACCTTTCTGGAGATATCAGAAAAATTATTTTCTTATACATAGATCCATACGTTTTACTCATAGGAACTGAACCTCTCCTTTTAGTGGGCTCTGGATTTGTTCCAGAAACTAGTTAAAGATTTTTGACTTTTTGTGGGGGTGACTACTTTCAGGGGATTCCTTGATTATCTACCGTTCTTTCCTTTTGGTCCTTTTGGATATATGAATTAAACAACTCCTGTTGACTGCCCTTCATCTTTTTTCTAGGTTAATAAAACCCGTGTTTTATAAAACATCTACATAATTACCCATGGTTACTATGTTATCTTGTAAAACTATGGGCTTTGGGATACCTTAGAAAAAGTTCAGAATGTTGTCTTTGAGTAGGGATGAGTGGGGCATCCCCTGCAGGTCCAGAAGATTCAGGGAAATCAGGGGATTTTAGCTTTCAAAGTACATCAATGCAGCTATCCACTTTGCAGGTCTCAGGGTTTCATTCTTTCCTAATTGGGATCATAACCATGGAGTACTGCAGTGGAGGATTCTGGTAGAGTTTGCATTCTTAACCCCCTGGAAGGCTGCTTCACATATAATTGCATTTTGGGTTTAGAATTTGGCTTTCTGATTCTTCAGCTACAGGAGAGTAAATGATACTAAGGAGGCCTTCGCTGTCAGTTTAACCCCCACAGCCTTTTACTGTCAATACGAGATGCATCAGTATCGCCAACAACAGTTACCAACCTCACGATCTGCATCTTTCAAATGATCTGTGAGATCATTTGTGCTAGTGTACTACATTCTGCTGCTACCTCATTTAGTTCCCCACTAGAGGAACAATGGTGCCACCACTGATATCAGGGGTACCAGTTGGCACTTGCACCTAGTGGTGGGACATTAATTGCAACTGGTTGGTGGGTGACCGGTCTCTCAATTCATTTCAGAGTATGAATCCAAAGACCGATGGTATTGACCATATTGGGTAAATTTCCTTGGAAACAGATCAAATTGGGGATGTACACATAAGAAGATTTGGGGAGAATGTGCTTGGGAGAAATACTTGAAAGGTGAGAGAGAACCAATATGGGACAGAGTCAAGGAGGAAATGTGATGCTATTGCAGTCGAACTAGCAGAGACCTTCAGAATTGTCTCACACAAGGCCAAGGCTTTTGTACAATGAATGAATCATTGGCTGTGGGAGGTCCTCCTTTTCCTTGGACAGGCAGCTCCCATTGGCAGATGAAGTTTCCAAGACAGACCCAGCTGTCAGTGCCAGTACCTTTGGTACTGTGTTGGGAGTCTCAACACCGAAGGAAGACTGTGTGTGTTGTATCAATCATTCCTTCTATTTTGTGATTCAGGTGGCGTGGAGAGATTCTAGCAAGTTGATAGCATACAGAAGAGAACTCTAGTAGTTGTTCATGTCTGTAGATTGAGGGAAGAAAAATGTTAGGGTAAAGAGTGAAAAGGAAGTAGGATCAACAGATTGTAGCTTCTCATGAATCTAAAGAGGAGTTGAAATCAGGACAAAAGTAAGTAGGAAGAAAGGACAAAATGCTGTATGGTGTGATGATGAATGGTATGTTTATGATTATGGACAGTGTGCAGATGTTGGTAATGACAGGGTGATTGGATGGAGAGTCTGAAATAGGGCAAAAGACAGTATTGTTGAAGAGAATAGGTCTGGGGACTGAGGGGCTAGAGCATGGGAAGCTTCACAAAATCAAAATGTTATTATGCTTATGTGAAGCAGGACTGTGTATGCTGAAGGAATGGAGAGCAATCAGCCGGATTCAGTTACATCTGACCACAGACCCTCATGTGGTCATGAGTGGTGGAACTTAGTCTGGGAAGGTAACTAACTCAGGGTGACTCTCAAGGTCCTGTAGGTTGGACTATGGCACTTAGCTTTTATCCTGGGTATGTAACGGAGATTTTAAAACATGCCCTCATCGTATGTGTTTTAAGAAAACAAGTATAATGGTTTAGAATTATGCCAGTCAATGAAGATGAGATTCTATGAGACTGTGGTTAGTCCTAGCCTCATATAGTAGATGTTCATGTCAAGACTATCAGTTTGTTCATCCAACATCTATTATCCCAAGATATTTGGGAAGAGGCATCTATATTATCAAAGGTTTAACATTGGGTTTAGGTCTCCTTATAGAAATGAGTGCAAGGTAAAGACACTGAATAAAACTTTTTAAAAGTCTAAAAGATAGCTAGCTCTGCACAAGGCAAGTGGTTCCACACGAACGTTTATGCTACAGTCCCCGGGACTTGCGAAATCCTTGCATCATAAGTCAAGAAGGAGAAAGGCTGCAGATTGAATTATTTTTACAAACCATATGATTTTCAAAATTATTCTGGGTGATCTAGAAAGATCCATTATCATTATAATAGCTCCTTGTGACAGTCACTGTTCTCGATAGTTGCTGGGACAAACACCTGACACTCAAAATGAAAGACGGAAAAGTTTATTTAGCTCACAGTTACTGGAGGTTTCAGTCCATACTTGGCTGGCTCCAAGGCAGAGTGGCACAGGGCAGAGGGCAGCAGTTCATGGCAGTGGCAAAGAGCAAGAGAGCAAAGGGAGGAGCAGCAGCAACAGAGAGCAAGTCTGTCTCCCTTAAGTTGCATTCAAGCTCTCTATTCCAGGCTGGGTGCAGTACTCACGCCCATAACCCCAGGGGATCATGAGTTAGTCACAAACTCTAGAACTTTGCTCCGGGACTGCATGAGGCTTTGGGGAGACAGCTAGACACAAACCATAACATTCCTAAGAGTGAAAGAGAGAAGAGAGGGGAGAAAGAGTCAACATGAGAAGAACTCAACCCACAGTTTTGCTAGCTTTGAAAGTGAACAAATGGGCATAATAAACTAAGAAAATTAGGAGGACTCTAGAAACTGGACAGTGCAGGGGCTAGAGCATCCTTTGAAAACCCCTGGAATGCGGGCTTGCTGACACCGCCATTTGCCCCCTGGAAACGTACGGCAGATCTCAAGCCTACAGAAATGCAATGTGATAAGTACACGTTGTTTAGGGCCACCCTTTTGAAGTATATCCACTATTATAAAATATTTTTTGTCATCATCCCCAATCAATTCTATAAATTGCTACACAGTACTACTCTCTTATTGGTGGTTTTGCTGCCCGAAAGCAGTCAGTTGTGGTCTAAAAATATTACACAGAAAATTACAGAAATACAGCAGCCATGAGCATTAGATGGCCCGCCACCCTAAGTCATGCTCTCTGGGTCTACTCCGTTAAGTAGGTGAACTGTCCCTTTGCCTGTTATGCCCATGCTGTATGTGCTACTATTAGTCTTTCAGAAGCCATCAAGACTGTCACAGAGGAGGCTGCTGTCCTATCACAGGGCCTATGTGCAAGTAATCTTTATGTCACTTAATAATGGCCCATTTTATTGTTCTGATAATTATCTCACACATTTTTGAATGTTATTTATTTATTTATGAATTTTGTATAGAGTCTCACTGTACAGCTCAGACTCACTGTAATCCTCCTGCATTCAGCCTCGTCAGTGCTGGGATTATAGGCGTGCAACACCACGCTCAGACACAGGTTACTGCTCAGTGCACCCAGGAGTGCGGCCGGCGTGGCATGTGGTGCTGGGGATTGAACGCCGCTCCTTGTACTTGCCTAAGCAGGTGCTTAGTCCACTAAGCTATCTCACCAGCCCCACATTTTTGAAATTTAATATCAGTTATTGTTTTTTATCTCTTGCTGTGTTTAGCTTATAAATTAAACTTGATAAATTAAGCTTTATTATAGGTATGTGTGGACAGGAAAAATATAGTTTGGTAGCGTGATTTCAGACATCTTAGGCATATACTATGGCTATCCACAGATAAAAAAGAACTACCATTTCAGTGTTTTTTATTTTTTTCAGTGTTTTTAAAGAAGCTTTCTCATATTAACTCTTTTCAAAGGCCTTTATAGTTTTTTATTATGTACCACATTAAATAGAGATGCCTTAATCTCATGTTTCAGGGCTGAACCCCTCTATGGTACATCTGTGGGACATACTGGGTTAGCTATTAATTACTTCCCCCAAATGCCTCCGACTCCCTGTGGCTCCAAGCACCCAACACGTATGGCCTGTTTTCTAGGTCTTACTGTTATCATCATTTTCCTTTAGTTTTTAAAAAACTTATCACAGGGGCTGGGGAGATAGCTCCGAGGCACAAGTGCCTGCTGGGCAAGTGCAAGGTCGTGAGTTCAAACCCTGGTCCCACAAAAAAAAAAAAAAAAAAAAAAAAAAACTTATCACAGTCCACAAATTAATTAATTATTTGTAGTGGTGTGTGTGTGTGTGTGTGTGTGTGTGTGTGTGTGTGTGTGTCTTAAGGATTGAAACTGGAACCTTTTAAAGGCTATATCCAAGTCTTTTTTTTTTTTTTTTCCTCCTGTGTTTAGGACAGAGTTTGCAAGGTCTCACTATGTAGTTCAGACTTGTAGTGATTCTCCTGTTTTCAGCCTCCCAAAGGCTGGGTTTACAGCCGTGCACCACTACACCCAATTTCATCACCTTCTAAGTGTACCCCAGTGGTGGGGCCTGCATGGCATGCTGGGAATTAAACCCAGGCTGCTGCCTAAGCCAGGGCTTTAGTCTGCTGAGCTATCAGGCCTGCCATTCCCAGTATTTTTTTTTTTTTGTCTTTTTGAGACAGGGTCTCGCTATGCACTTGAGGCTGGTCCTGAGCTCACTTTTGTAGCCCAGGCTGGTCTCGAACTCGCACCAATCCTCCTGCCTCAGCCTCCTGAGTGCTGGGATTACAGGCTTGAGCCACCATGCCCGGCTAATCCCAGCCTTTTTAGTTTTTTTTTTTTTTAAATTTTGAGACAGGATCTAGTTTAGTTGCAGAGTGGGCTTGAATTTGCAAGCCTCCTGCTTTAGTCTCCTAAAGTGCTAGGATTACAGGCATTTACTACCATACCCAGCTTAGCTTTCAAATTTCATTAGAATGTAAGCTCCATGAAGACAAGAACATTATGTATCTTAGTCACTGTCCAACTTCCAGAGCTAGAGTCAGAGTCATAGGAAGGGCTTGGCAAAGACTTATAATTATTGCACCGGTGAATGTGATGTCATTGTCAAAATGCTCTTAATTTTGTTTGTTTGTTTATTTATTTATTTATTTCCCTCTCTCTCTCTCTCTCTCTCTCTCTCTCTCTTTTTTTTTTTTTTTTTTTTTTTTTTTTTTTTTTTTTTTTTTTTTTTTTTTTTTTTTTTTTTAAGACAGGGTCTTTCTATGTAGCCCAGGTTGATCTTAAATTCACTCTATAGCTCAGGCTGGCCTTGAACTTGTGGTGTTCCTCCTGCCTCACCCTCAGCCCATTCAGTGCTAGAATTATAGGAGTGCCCTACCAAGCCCTGCTGACACTATCAGTTTTGTATAAAGTGTTTTCAAATAGATCTTTCTGTAATGAGAAGGGGATTAAGGACTGGAAGCAATGGGAAGAAAAACACATGCGGATGTGTTATATGCCAGTTCCACACAAGGAATGTGAATACTATGTACTGCAAACACATGCTAATAAAATACATAAATTCATCTATGAATGAATCAATGAATCAGTGAGTGAATGAATGGATAAATAAGAACATCCAAGCTGGAATAATTGTGGCTGTGTTTCTTAGAACTGCACCATTGGGGGCCCGGCAGAATGGCTCAGTGGTCTAAAGCGCCTGCTTAGGAAAGCTTAGGTGGCTGCAGGGACCGCGGTTCGATTTCCCAGCACCACATGCTGCGCCAGCCCTGCCCTCAGGGCAGGTTGAGCCGGCCATAAAAATAAATAAATAAAAACAAACAAAAGTTCTGAAACAAGAAAATAATAATGATAAAATTAAAAAAAAAAAAAAAAAAAAAAAAAAAAAAAAAAAAAAAAAAAAAAAAAAAAAAAAAAAAAAAAAAAAAAAAAAAAAAAAAAAAAAAAAAAGAACTGCACCATTAGATCCCAGGGTGAGTGTCACACCTCTGCACACAGATAAAAGAACCATGTACACACCCCCAAAGGTGGAGGGGAGCTGGCTGCAGGTCAGGTAACTCAGTATGACCAAGAAGTCCAGCCCTCTGTGTTGGGCCTTTCTGATCTTTAGGTGATTTTTTTAAAGGTGATTTCTTGGGTCAGATGACCAGTGTCCTCCTCACTTACCCTGCCTTACAGGGCAGTGTGAGGATCATTTAGCCTTTCAGAACCTAGTTTCTCTAAAGCTCCACCGAACTGCTGAAAACTGAGTGTGCTCTCCTGATAGTCTAAATAAACACACTTGCAGAGTAGGTTCAACTTTATTCTCCCCTTGCGCGAAGCATAAAAACAAACAGAACAACCCTCATGTCCAAGGGCTCCAAAGCCCTTATAATTGCAGGAAGGAAAATATGTTGGAGAAAATTTTATTTACCCAGTAGTGGGCAAGGAAATATTTTATGCAACAAGGATCCTAGATAAGGGAATCTATGAGAGCAGCTCAACATGACTGTATGAGTGTTCCAGGCATGGAGAGCCAGTGCACTGATTTGTCAGATAAATAGGAACACCTTTTATTTACTTACTTTTAAACTGTATTTATTTATTTTATGGCCAGCTCAGCTACTGGGGGTGGGGCCGGTGCAGCATGTGGTGCTAGGGATTGAACCACGGTCCCTGTGGTTATCTAAGCTTGCCTAAGCAGACGCTTTAGACCGCTGAGCTATCTTGCTGCCCCAGAAACACCTTTTGTTAATCCTAGGAATCAGTGTAGCTAGGCAGGCTTTGTGTCATAGGCTGTGAATACCATATGTCTTTATACACTTAGAAAAATCTGTGCTGTCTTTTGATATTCTGACATCATCGGTTTTTGAACTTAAGCTGGGTGTGTGTAACACGTATTTTCACTCAACTGAGGAACAATATTTACAGTCTGTAATCAGATACCTGGAAATAGTGGATGGGTGAATAAGATATTATTACTTTTTCAAATAAAAACATGCCCTCCCATTGCTTTGCTCTCTGTACCCTCTTTCTTTAATTTCTTTTTGCAGAGCAGGAAACTTGTCTTAGATTCCCGGAAGAGTAGCCTCCTTTTAAATTTCTAGCATTTCAGGTGTTCAGACATTAAATATGAGAGAGGAATTTAGAGAAAAAGAAAACATTGTTTGAAAAAGAAAACCACAACATGGTGCGATATAAATGTACGTCAGTGCAATGTTTGGACCTAGCGCGTTAAAGCTGAGTTGCAGCGTATTTTCAGGGGCGCATTGCTGTGTAGTATTTTAGAAAAAGGACGAACACATTACAAAAGTCTGTTATTTGGGGCAGTAACTGTATTTTATTTTATTTTCATCTCGAAGTTAGAAGCCGTCTTGGCGGACTCTGTGATGCAGACAGCCCTTCACTCTGATCTGGGCTCGGAGGCCTGACGGAGAAAAAGACCTTTATAGTGACATTTAGGATGGCGCGTTCTTTACAGAGAAAGCTGTCTGTCTTTCTTTTCTCCGGGGAACTGCAGTTCAGGACGGGCACAAACACAAAGCTGGGAACATAACCAAGGAAGGAAAAAAAAAAAAAAAAAAAGGAATTCACCCCATGTTCCAGTTGTCAGGTTGCCCTGCATGTCACAACCTGAAAGTCTGGGGATTGGAGAGAGTTCCTCGTCTCCACAGGAGCATGTTTTCTGGACTTTGGCTGAAGCTAAATTCCTGACTTCTGAGAGAAGAGTGGGTGGGTGTGGACTTCCAGCCGGAGTAGCCAGTGGGAAGGAAGTAATATTCATTAAGAGCGTCTCATGCGGGCTGCGCAGCGTACGCATGCTCAGTGGAAATTCTCCCGGATTCTGTCAAGCTATGCTTGAACTCGTTCCAGGACGCTGGATTTACTTTTTTTTTTTTTTTCCCCCAACCAGGAAGAATGCTCGATGAGGCTGCATTTTGCCTTGCCCTGCCTTTCTCTCTCTCTGTCTCTCTCTCTCTCCCCCTTCCTCCGACTTCTTTCCACCAGAAGACTGGGAAGCAATATTCTTTTCCGATCAATTCAGTAACACGACGCTGTCAGTGTCCACATGAGCATTTCAGTGGAGAAGAAAAGAAACTTTGCTACCTGGGAACTGAAGACTACTTAGGTTAGTAAATGCGAATAAAGTCCTTCAAGACTTACAGAGCGTGGAGTTAACTTTTCTTAATGGTTAAAGTAATCTACAGAAATTGAATTGCCTTTTCAACTGGTGGTTGTTCACCGATTGTTTTTCTTTTCACACAAAATCTATGTGTTTCATATATTGGAGTGATTTTGCAAACACTAGGAAAACATGTCTTTGGGTTAATTTGCATTTGAAAGAACCTCGTGGTTTTTTTGTTGTTGTTTTGTTTCTTCCCCCTGTGAGTTCTGTCTCTACCACCAATTATGTGTTTTTCAAACAAATATTGTGGTGAGCTAAGGGAGCCATAACGATCTGAATGTGGATGTGTTCTGTGTTGTATTATTTCTTGGCTTGGTTTGTTTTGGTGAAAGTTACTGCTTTTGTTGCTGTCAGAGGTGAAAGGGCGTTTGCTTTTTGTGGCTGTTGTTTTTGAAACTTTTGGTGGGATTGGAGGCTGTACTGTGAGCTCCTGAGGAAAGGAGAATCATCTTAATGTACAGATTTCAGAATGCTTTAATCCTAAGGAAAAGGTACAGCTCTTTATGAATGAGCCTAGGAATGGAGTTTTTCCCCCCCTCCATGAATATAGTTTTGAAGCAAAATAATATGGAGAAAGGTAGAAACAAGGACTGTAATAAATGCTTTACATCAAGACTTACAGAGAATGTAAACAAAGAGGGAAACATCATGCGTGTGGCATACTCATTGATTAGGTTAATAACTTTAATTTTTAGACAAAAGGTAGACCAGGCTTCGGAGTGCTGCCTCACGGCCTCCACTGATAACTCGCAGGACTCGCTAGGGAGATGGGAGGCTCTCTGCTCTCTGCACCAGCAAGCTTCCAACAGCAGCCCTGCTGTCACATCCAGGGCTGGGCTTCCGCAACAGCATGGCTTTCTCTGGCGAGAGCACATCCTGGGCAGTTTAATTTTATTCAAGAATTTTAGGAGTAAAAAGGGATTTGTTTCTTTTCAGAAAAGAAGGCGAGGAGGATTATTGATCTTTCAGGGATTAAATATTTGCTGTCATACAAAGCATCCCGAGTTATCAATGTGTAAATCAGACCGGTCAGCTATTCAGGGGCTATCAATGAAAACCCTGGTTTCTTATGGAAGCAAATGCAGCACTGCCCTGCCCTCTACCCTCCTTTCTGCTCCAGAGAGGTGGGGCAGGGTGTGAAATAGGACTTAGCCGTGAGCTGACCTTGCTCTTTCAACTTCTGTCCATCTGTTCTTCCTGGGCAGCTGAAGTAGCAAGCAAGGAGGGAAGGGATCGCAGGGGAGGTCAGGAGGAGAGGCCAGACCCCTCCTGGGCTGTGACCTGCCCCTTATCCCGGGATTCAGTTAGAAGCAAAGGAGCTGGGTAGATGTGTCTGAATCCGCTTCTGTCTGCCCCTGGAGCTCTGACCGAGTCCCAGATGCTGTTCCTGTGCACCTGCCTCTGGTTTTCCGAAGTGAAGGCTTCTTCTCCCTGTGCATAGGTGGTGGTTTATTTGCCATAGCTCCATCCCTACGGAGACAGCTGAAGCCATTAGGTCTTTCTCTGTATTTGTCTCTTCTTCCTTAACATGTGGCATCGATCTTGATGAGTTTAATTAAAGTGACAAACCCTTGCTGGAGTGGACCAGCACTGCTCTCCGTGGAGAGGGGTGAGAGAGTGTGTAGGTGTGCCTGGATCACACCTACTCTGGCCTCGGGGACATTAGAAGGCTTTCAGGGCTGAGGGCCTCGGGCTGGAGTTGGGGACCTTCTCATCACGTGGGCTCTGCACCAGGAGGAGGTGCACACTCTGGTTGTTCTGTGGGTCCCTTCCCGACTCCTGTTTCCCTTCAGCTCTCTTCTCCCCTCATGATGTGCTCCCAAAACACAGTAGTTCTCTCCTTTTGGGGAAAACCAGGGGCTGTGCAGAGGAGCGAGAGGTACCAAGACAGGCTCCTTCATGTTCACATCTGGATTCAATTAGATTACAATTTAGGCAAAACGAGTGGGAGAAAGAAGTTCTGGCGTCCCGTGGAAATACATATAACTGACCTCCCGAAGCTTTTATCTCCAGCTTTTTCTATGCTACTATGTCCTGCCATATACTACTTACTGCACTTGTACAAAAGCAGATATTAAGTCTTTATTTTGTTGAGAAGTCCACTGATTTTTCTAATGCAGTGACCACATTCAAATAAGCACATAGGTCCTTCAGGATGGTTCTACCTATTCAAGGACAGGAGGAATCAGGGGTCGGCTTCTGTCTCAAGGACTCAGTTTGCTCCTTTGCTTCAAGGTTCAGGCAAAGGCAGTTATTCTGTAAAGCACTTTTAGTTTGTAAACAGAATCTACTATTATCACAGCGCCTTAAATTGAGGAGTACCTGAAACTTTTTGGGAAACTTCTTCATCCTTTTTTCTTAGCTTCAGTACTACCCATTGAGCTAGGTGGGGCCAGTACTGACATTTTCGCGTGACAGATGATGAAACTAGATCGAGTGACTGGCTGCCTAGGGTGAGAGAGAGGATGGGTGAGAATTCAGACTGCTGAACCCAGGGTTTGAAACTCTAGACATCCTGAGGCTCCAGTCACTGAGTTGGAGAGAGCAGACCAGGAAGTTTCCACAGTCCACGGGGGTGGGGGGGGGTGCGGCAGGGCAAGGCTTGATTCACTGTCCACTACGAAGGAGGAAGCTCAGGCTGGAGGAGTTCTGAGCCTCAGCCACAGTGGTACTCTGGGAACCTGGGGAACTGGATTGGAATCTAGTCTGTGGAGCTCCAAAGCATGTGGTTGGTACTCAGTGCTGGGTGCTGGGACTCATTATGCGGCCATTGCTGGGTATCTCTGGATCTCTTTTCTCTCATGTGTAGTGAAGATACCCATAAGGCTACTGTGAAAATAATACAAGATGATGCATACACTCGGCAGGGTCCAAACTTTAAAATGCTTGCATCTCTTCTTATAATAATGTTTTTATTATCAGTTGTGTTACGTCATGCAGAGAAATTGTTAGTTATTTTTACTGTGAATTCCAATTGGGTTGGTGCTATAGATAGGCTAACAGTTGAGTCAGACCTGGTTATCTCTGGGGACTTTCAAATGTTACCAAGGCTTCTTGGATGTGAAGAATTCATGGATGGGAAGGAAGGCTTGGTAGAGGCTATTACAGGCTCATAGACCCAGTAGAGTTTGAAAAACAAAGGAAGACACATGTGTAAACAGGATGTAGCACTGTCTCAGTCTCTCTCTGTCTCAGTCTCTCTCTCTGTCTCTCTGTTTCGTTCTCTGTCTCTCTCTGTTTCTGGCTCTTTCTCTTTGTCTCTGTCTCTCACCCCCGTCTCTCTCTCTTTTAGTGTGTATGTGTGTGTAAGGTTGGTCCCATGCTGTAGGGTGTCCTGAAGCTCCTGGACTTAGCTGTGACATCATATTAGAAAGAGCTCCTCTGGGAGAAGATGTGAAAATATCAGAGCAAGACAGTGTTTTATAATTGCTTGATGAGAACCAAGAACTACTAGGCACACAGTCATGAAACCAAATGGAGGAAAGTGACACTGGGCCCAGAGCATGAGGCATCTAGCTGGATAAATGGTGCCTGTAAGTGTGTGGACAGCTGAAGTGCAGATGGACACCTGAGTCTGCGTGTGCAGAAAGATGACATGGGGCAGTGTAGGGCAGCAGGGCTGAATAAAGACGTTGACTGTCTACTTAAAGTTCCCATTTCTTTATCTCTTAGCTCAGAGTTTTGTTTTGGTTACCTTTCGTGGACTTCAAGGATGTCTGTGTTGGGAAGGGAGAACCACTGGAGCGGGACACGGAGGAGGAAACGGGCTTTGGCTTATTGAACAGTTGTTGCACACCTGACACTAGTTTTTACACTTCATAAGCATTGCCTTCCTTAAATCATACATGGTAAGGCCACTGAGGCAAAGAGGGTCCGTGTGACCCAGTGGCTGAACATAGGGTTCCATGTGTCATGAAGAACTCTAACAGAAATATGTCAGGTAGAAGACATCACTGTTGTCCTGTAGAGTCTCTGCTCTTGAGTGTTCCTACAAGGACTGTTGACAAGCAATGCCTTCGTCCTGACTGGTTCTGCGTCCATTAACATGTGCCCTTCGGAATGGGGAAAGTCTAGTCTGTGCAGAGCTGGGGCTTAATTAGCTCCAAGAGCTGTCTGCTCTCAGGGAATCACTGCACTTCAGGAGTAAACCCCAATTATGTTCTGTTTCATTTGTGTTTTGCAAGTAAGTTATTAAAAGTTTTATACTTTCGGGAGTGGAGCCCTCAGTAATCATTGCACAGTATTATGTAGTTAAAAACAAAATCCCATGACTTGAGGGTGAAATAACTGGAACTTAGGTCCTAACCTAACCCAGGAATTGAGTTACTATACTATTTTGGGTAAATTATTGAGGCCCTGGTACCCCAGTTTCTACATCTCAAATTATCATATGAGATAATCAGTTCTGATATTCACCACTGTACCTTCAGTTGTATCTATATTAATACTGTACTGAACATTTAAAGATTTATTAAAAGGGCAGCTGTCTTACTTTTCTCTCATTGCTGGGACAACTACCTAACTGAAAATTCAGAAAGGAAAGGCTTATTTAGCTCCCTGTTACTGGAAGTTTTAGTGCGTATTCTGGCTCCAAGGCAGAGTGGCACATGGCAGAGCGCAGCCTTTCATGGTGGCTGCAGCTAAGATCAAGAGCAAGGAGAGTAGCAGCAGCTCAAGCAGCTAACTTCTCTACCTTCCTTACATTGAAGTGCAAATTGCCTGCCCCAGGGGAGGTGCAGCACCCACATCTGCAATAATCAATCACAAATTCCAGAAGCCACTCCCTGACTGCAGGAGGCTTTGAGGGAACACCTATACACAAATCAAATTTTCTTTTTTTAAAAACAACAACAGGGGCCGAGCAGGATGGCTCAGTGGTCTGAAGTGCCTGCTTAGGAAAGCTTAGGTGGCTTCAGGGACCGCGGTTTGATCCCTGGCACCATATGCTGTGCCAGCCTTGCCCTCAGGGCAGGCTGAGCCGGCCATAAAAATCAATAAATAAACAAACAAAAGTTCTGAAACAAGAAAAACAAAACAAAACAAAACACCACCACCAACAACAAACACATGTATTAAGTTCAAGGTCTATAGGGTCTCACTACACAGATCAGACTCCTAGTGATTTTCCTGTTTTCAGCCTCCCAAGTGCTGGGATTATAGGCATGCACTATCACGCCCAGTCTCAATAGCTGTCTCAGTGCACCCCAGGGGTAAGGCTGGCCCAGTATTCCACGGATCAAACCCCAGCTGCTGCGGTCTGCGTAAGCAGGCTCTTTAGTCCGCTGAGCTATCTGGCTGGTCCTAAATTTTCTTTTCACAATAAAACAACATTGAGGATGTAAAAAGCAAAGTAACTTAACAGAATTTAGCCTGCTATATGAATATGAGTTACTACTTGTGTTCTTATAGCTGTCAGTGTTTCTAGTAGTTTCTAGCACTTTGTCTTTTGGGGGTTTGAAAAGAGTTCCCCTTCATTTAGGTGGCGGCAAGTGTGACGCGCTGAACCGGGCCAGCTTCCTCATATCAGGGTTTCGAAAAACTCTTTAATTACCTCATTAATCATTAACATTTAGATTTCTGGGGCCAGCCAAACAGCTCAGTGGATTAAAACACCTGCAAACAGGCACAGGGACTGGGGGTTCGATTCCCTAGGCCTGCTGTGCCCTTCCCGCCCCCCATCCCCCCTTCCGCCCCCAGGGCATGCTGAGACAGCATTTGAGACTGGGCGTGGTGGGGCACGCCTGCAATTCCAACTTTTGGGAGGCTTTCAACAGGCCGGTTTAGTAGGATCAGACGCTAGGAGTCCGATCTAGATCTAGTAGTGAGATCCTGAACACGCTGTAGGCCCTTCCCTAAAATACAAAAAAAGCAAAAAACAAAACAAAACAAGAAACCAAAAACACAACAAAAAAAATTGTATTTTCTGAAGCAGTGAAAGATGGAAGACCTGGAAAAGATAATAACTCTAGCCAGAAATTGTAGCCAGAACAACATTCAGCTGATTCTAAGGATTTCCTAAATACAACGAGAAATTATGATGGCTACTTAAATAAAATAAATCAAACAAGACCCCACCCTGAAAATTACAGATGCTAGAGAGGATGTGGAAAAGTTGGAAACTGCATTGTTGGAGGGAATGTAAAATGGTACCGCTGTTTTCCAAAACAGTATGGCGTTTTCTCAAAAAATTAAAAACAGGGTTGTCATATGATCCACGGACTTCACATCTGGGCCAAAAACGGTCTTGGAAATATTTGTGCACAGGTGTTCCTAGTCGCCTGATTCCCAGTAGCCAGGAAAGTGAAGCTCCGCGTATCCATCGGTGAGTGGACACATGAGCACAGTGTGGTCCAGCTGCACCAGGTAGGACACCTGACCCCATGCTGTGACAGAATGGACCTTGAGGACATCATGCTGCGTGAAATAACCTGAACAGCAAAGGACATGCAGCATGATTCCTCTTGTGTGAAGTGCCTGGAAGGGTCAGATTCGTAGAGTGCAGGATGGTGAGCACTGGAGGCCGGAAGAGAGGGAACCGGAGAGTTACGATTAGGGAAAACTTCAGGGGGAAGGTGAAAAGGTGCATGGGGTAGATGATGGCTATGGTTCCACACTGCCCTTTTTCTACTTTATTTATTTTTTAATATTTATTTATCTACTTATTTATTTTTATTTTATTTATTTATTTTTCTTGTTTCAGAGCCTTTGCTTATTCACTCATTTCTATGGCTGGCTCAGCCCTCCCCGAGGGCAGGGCTGGCGCAGCATGTGGTGCCTGGGATCGAACCACTGTCCCTGAAGCTGCCCAAGCTTTCCCAAGCAGGCGCTTTAGAGCACTGAGCCATCCTGCCGGGCCCCATATTTTTTACTCTTTAAATTTTTATTTTAAAGAGTAAAAATAGCAGAAACAAAGGTAGAAAAAAAGGAGGAAGCAAGAGTACCTATAGTACAGAATTTCAAAACAACAAAAATTTAACAATGGTTGTATTACATATTTTCATCATCAAATCTGTTTAGATTAATAGTTATAGGCATGTAAGATTGGTCAAATAATTAAACATTAACACTTTCAGTGAATCTCAATTTTTAAAAAAATCCTTCCAAATGCATTTTGTATTTAAGTCACTCTTCTAAAAAAAAAAATTATAGGGGCTGAGGATGCAGAAAATGCAAGGTCCTGAGTTTGATTCCTGGTCCCCCCCCCCAATTTATTTATTTATTTATTTATTTATTCTTTTGTTGAGTTCTTATATGAGGGAGACTACAATATTTGCATATGCAAGTCCGGTTTATTTCACTTAAAAGTATGTGTTCAAGATACATCCACTTATATATGATGTCTTCTAGTTTATCATTCTTTATAGCTGAATAATATTCCATTGTATGAAAATACCACATCTTTTTCAACCATTCTTCAGATGATGGGCATTTTGGTTGTTTCCAGGATTTGGCTGTCACAAATTGTGCTGCTATGAACATAGGTGCACAGATATCACTATGATATGATGTTTTCAGTTCTTCTGGGAAAATTCCCGGTAGGGAGATAGTTGGATGAGATGGGATTTCCAGTTCTAGTTTTCTAAGGAGTCTCCACACTGCTTTCCACAATGGTTGCACCAGGCTGCATTCCCGCCAGCAGTGGAGAAGTGTTCCTTGTTCCCCACAGCCTCTCCAAACAACAACAGTTTTTAATGGCTCTAAATTTTGCACTTAGAAATGTTAACCTGTTGAATTTTATGTTGTGGATTATTTATTGTAATTAAAAATCTAAAAATGGGGGGCCTGGAAGGATGGCTCAGTGGTCTAAAGCACCTGCTTAGGAAAGCTGAGGCAGCTGCAGGGACTGCGGTTCGATCCCCGGCACTACATGCTGTGCCAGCCCTGCCCTCAGGGCAGGCTGAGCCGGCCATAAAAATAAATAGACAAACAAAAGTTCTGAAAGAAGAAAAAAAAATAAATAAAATAAAACAAAATTCTTAATAAAAAAATCTAAAAATTGATATTATTAAAAATGTCACTATACTAGTTTTATATGGGTGTCCCATAAGTACTGTATTTATGTGTTTTTTCTCTTTCTTCCTCTCTCTCTCTCTCTCTTTCCTCTTTTGTGGCTGGCTCAGCCTGCTCTGGGCATGAGGCTGGTGCTTCATGTAGTGTTGGAGATTGAACCACAGTCCCTGAACTTATGTAAGCTTGCCTAAGCAGATGCTTCAGACTGCTGAGCTATCTCGCCGGCCCTGTGTTTGTTTCTTGATTGGAATTTAGCTGTGTCTGAGAAAGAAAATCAGGTTCGGGAGCTGGGGAGATGGCTCCAAGGCACAAGTGCCTGCTGGGCAAGTGCAAGGTCGTGAATTTGAAAGGTCATGAATTTGAACCCCGGTCCCACAAAAAAAAAAAAAAATCAGGTTCAAGCTAAGCAAGAAACAACACATTTGTTCGGTTTTACATTTTTGGGAAGTTAAGAAAGGTGAAAGAGTATGAAAGAACTATCAGCTCTTGATACAGTACAGTAGAGATGGTGTTGGGGCAGGGGCTGACTTCCACCCCGTGTTTGCATAACAAGCACGTCACTCTGGCTCAGGTTCAGGTTGCTGTTGGAGTCATATTTGGCAGCCAACACATAGGGTGTGCCAGAAACCTTCTGAGCACCAATTTTGCTCAACACTGCATTTTGCAGTTTGTTTAAAATTGGAGTACTCGGTTTTGTACAAGATCTGTGGTGGGAAACATTGTGAAACTCAAGAGGATTTTGAAAACTACTCATAAGCATAAGGGAACAGGGAAAACAACCAGTGTTTCCTGAGTGCCTCTGTTTGTACGGGGGGCCTTGTGGATTGTGCATCTCATCCACACAGTCGCCTCTGAGGTAGACCTCACACCCACATTACAGACATGTGACTTTCCCAGGGTTGCTACTGGGTGGCGACACCAGGACTGGACACCAGGTCCAAAGCCTGTCCTCAACATGTGACAACCAAGTCAGACTCAGTGGCTGGTTTCAAGGTGGACCCATTGGGAAAATTTGAGTTCCCATCCAGTTCAGTTCGTGATCAGAGCTACGGACGGAGTTAGTTCACGAGCTGAGGTGCCACCACTGGGACATACTCCGTGGATTTATGAATTCTGTTTCTCCAGTTAACCCTCCACGTGAGCTTTCCCTGGCTTTAGTTGTGAGCAACCATGGAGGGCAAGATTTCCTGAGTTGAGGCCAGGGAGATAGCTCAATGGTATAAAAGCCTGCCTGGCAAGCACAAGGTCCTGAGTTCAACTCTTACCACTTACCCCTTATTCAATTGGTCTTGTCCGTCTTTCTTTCTTTCTTTCTTTCTTTCTTTCTTTCTTTCTTTCTTTCTTTCTTTCTTTCTTCCTTCCTTTCTTTCTTTCTTTCTACAAGATCTATTTTGTAGTTCAGGCTGGTCCTTAACTTTTTATGTAGCCCAGGCTGGCCTCCTACTCAACACAATCCTCCTGCCTCAGCCTCCCATATTCTGGAATTACAGGGTCTGGCCACCTCGTGAAGCAGTTCTGGAAGCCCTCTTTCATGAAACATTTTAGTTGGATTGTCACAGCTGCCTCAATGCTCTAAATCATTTCCAGTGACTAAAGTGAGTAGAGACAAACTTTAATGTTTACTTGGACAGAAATTGCCCTGAATATTTGATGGACACAGGACAACCACAGAACATGGTGAATGTTTAAATAAAAAATGTTACCATGTTGTATACAGTATTCATCTCTATCAGAATACCTAAAATGTTCCTTCTTGCTTTGGATGCTTCTGGTTATTCTTGGCAATGTGTGTCTTATGCTAATAAGATGAAAAATTAAACATTTTGTGTATTTTTTGATCACTTCCTGTACCGGGCCCCTTAGGGACCTTCCCCTTTAGAGGACCCCAGCATTAGTATCACCATCTGAGCATAATTTTTAATTTTCAGCAGTACGTGCATGAGAGTGGCTAGCTTTCCCATGGAAAGGCACAGGTGTCAGGGGACCTCTCTCCCAGCAGTTCCCTCCTACCTCTCTCCCTCTCTCCCCCTCCTCTCCTCCCCGCCCCTCCGTCTCCCCTCTCCCACCCCGTCCCTCCTTCCAGTGTTGGAATAAATGGACCTGGAGCCCGCAGCTCTGGGCCCTCCCTGAAGGTGGTTCTCAGGCTCCTTTGTTTGGTTTATGTATGGGCGCCAATGCTTCATTCTGCTGCAGCTGCCGGAGAATCCCATCTTCTCTATTGATTTCCCACAGAACGTTTACTGCTCTCCAAGGTGTGACCTGTACCTCTAGCTAATTTATTTCTGTCATGGCTGCAGGATTCAGCTGAAAGAGGGGGTGGGTAGGAGCAGGAACTGGAGTGGGGGAGGCTGCCGAGAGTGACAAGCCCAAGATGTGAAAAATCAGCGCGGAAGCCCCAGGCCAAGGGACCTGCGGCTCTCGAGGGCGGTTCTGTGCACACAGCAAGGGGACTTTGTTTGAAAATCTACTCAGCAAGATGGAAGCAGCAGCCACAGGGTTTGAGGAGGCTGGGAATTATAGTAAGGCCCCAGCGGGGTGGAAAAGCAAGAAAAGAATGCATTTGAAAGTAATGTGTTGGTTGCTGGGAGCCAATCACTGCGTTGAGCAGCGTGTTGTGGGTTCATTTATTTATTTTTCTTTTCTAATGAAATGATGGAAACACTTTTAAGGAGAGGGAGGCAAGTAGCAAAGGCACATTCTCTTTGTCGTCATGGGATTTCAAAAGCAGGACCTTCATGTGGTAGTTCCTGAAGCTGCAATTACCATGAGTGACATGTAAGATATTAAATCGAGCCCCTTGGACAAACTTTGCTGTCCACTCTGCGCAGGACATCGGGGTGAGCCTTTTTATGGTCTGATTTTATGAGCTAGCTATTTGTTTAAAATTATCTTTATTTTCTTAGTTACTTTTCATAAGAAATGTCAATATGATAGTCCCACAACACATTAGCAGTACATTCGCAATAATTGACACATTGCATATTGTCCTCATAATAGTAATACAGAGCACAGGGTGTGGACATGATACATTTTCTAATCAATATTGGTAAGGAAAGAAAAAAAATTCTTCTCTTTGAACTAGGAGGAAGTAGATGTATACATAGTCCAATGTTTCATAATTGCAGTGGGTGACCGGTGAAACTGGCGATGTTGGAGGCTGTTGATATAAGCCTCCTACGTGAGCTAGCTATTTGAATGTCCACTTCACTTTTCCTTTGAAAATAACTAGGAGGGCTGGGGAGGCAGCTCCAGGGCACAGCATTTGCTTAACATGCATGAGACTCCAGGTTCAAGCCCCAGTTCTGCAAGCAAAACAAAACAGATAAACCAAAAACTTGGAAAATCTGACAGTAAACTTAAGCAAGAAAGGATATAGGCTATTGACTTTTGCCTGTGTAACATTTGCACTTGTTAATGGGTAGATAAAGGATATTTGAATGATGTTTTTATTTTATTTATTTATTTATTTATTTATATTTATTTATTTATTTATTGTCTTTTTGAGAGAGGGTCTCGCTATGCAGCTCAGGCTGGCCTTGAGCTCACTTTTGTAGCCCAGGCTGGTCTCGAACTCGCACCGATCCTCCTGCCTCAGCCTCCCGAGTGCTGGGATTATAGGCGTGCGCCACCACGCCCGGCCTTGAATGATGTTTTTGAAAAGGCAATTTTCTTTCATTTTTTTTTTAAAGCTAGGAAGCAGGTATTACCATGAGCGTGACACAAGCAATGTGGGCTCATTAGCCTGCCGGCTGCCTAGGTAAGGTCACATGGGTCATAAATGGCAAGTCCAGGTAGGCTGCATTTCAGCACACTAGAGGAAAATAGACTTTTTCAAGGTCATGCAGCTCCGTGCAGCAAGAAGCATGAGGGTAAGAGGCTTGCTGGTTGAAATTTGTTCAGATATTTGGGAAGATACTAATAGGATAAATCGGAACCGAACCAAACACGCAGACTTCTAAGCTTCTTCTTTAATTATGTATGTCTGAGCTCAGCGCAGCTTTTGTTCCAAGGTACATCCCCGGAGACTTTTTATTTGTTTATTTTTATTTTGAGACAGGATCTCACAAAGACACTAAGTTACCTGGGCTGAATTGGAACTTACAGCCATCTTTCCTTGGCCTCCCAGAGTGCTGGCATGACAGATGTGCACTGCCACATCTGGATTCTGTCTCTTGACTGGTGGCCATGGATCCACCTCAGAGCTCAGCAGCCTGATGAAGAGGGCCCAAGACTTGAACCGCTCTGTTTTTAGAGACATGACGGCTTTGCTGCTTTTCTGAGACAAAATACCTAATGCCCAAAGTTAAGGGAGGAAAGGTTTTCTTAGCTCACAGGTTGTGAAGGTCTCAATCCATAATCTGCTGGCTCCAAACCAGAGGGGTGGCAGAGGCCCAACAGCTTGTGGTAGTGGAAGACAGCAGAAGCGACACGCAAGGAGAATGGCTAGGCCTCCTTCCATCCCTTACGTCTTTATGCAGGCTACCTTCTGTCCCTTGCATCTTTGTGCAGGCTACTTGCCCTTTGGAGGTTGAGGGGTCACACCTTTAATCCCAGCTTTAGACCGCAAATCAATCACAATCTTTAAATTCAGGCCCCTTGGAAAAGCCCCGCCCCCCTTATGTTTGCATGAGACTTTGGGGGAACATCTAAACACAAACCAGAACAGATGGTGCCGTAGTATCACAGGAAGGCCTCATTCCAGAGAAAGTTCTCGTAATGAAACAAGAGATAACGTTTTAGAGGAAAATGATTGTTCAGTGTACAGGGATAAAATACAGCTCTGGATATCCCTTGAAAATCTGCGATGATTTTGAAAAGATCTTGATTTTGTTATTTATTTATTTTACTTTTGTCTTTTTTTTTTTCAAAATTACTTTGAAGAACTTTATTTATTTTTTATTAATTAATTAATTTATTTATTTATTTTGTGGGACCAAGGTTTGAACTCACGACCTTGCACTTGCCCAGCAGGCACTTGTGTCTTGGAGCTATGTCCCCAGCCCCACTTTTGTCTTTTTGAGACAAAGTCTCAATATGCAGTTCAGGCTGGTCTTGAGCTCACTGTTATAGCCCAGGCTAGTGTTGAATTCACACCAATCCTCCTGTCTCAGCATCACAGGCGTGCACCACTATGCCTGGCGATCTTGATTTTAAAAAAGAAACAGCAGAATATGCTCTTACCATCTGTAGTGGTTGATACATTGTGTCAACTTGGCTGGATGACTCAGAGGCCAGCTTCCTTATTGGTGGGAGCCCTATCCTGGGGTACAATTGGTTCCTCCCTGGAGTGTGACCAGGGCCTGCCTAGGATATGATTGGCTCCGCCCTAGAGCCCATTCTGGGGTATGATTAGTTCCACCCTAGGGCACAATGGGCCCATGTAAGAATGACTGAGCACAAAGAGACTTTAAAGGGCTGAGGATGGAGTCAAGACTTCACTTCGTCAGAGAAGCTTCAGTCTTCACATTCAGCCTGGACTTCATCATCTGGCTTGCAGCGCAGACTCTTCAGCGTCCAGCTTGGATCTTACGTTATCCCTTGGAAACTCTTCAGTGTCCATTATAGACACTTCAGTCTTCCAGCGCAGACTCATCAGCTGACGGATAGAGACTAACATGGAGAGCTGCAGTAAAGTTCAAACCTTGGGACTAAATTCTTCAGTCCAGAGCATGCAGACGACCTCTGCACGCTTCCTCATCTGACTTTGTGGCTGACTATTGTAAGCCAATCTTGTAATTCCTTATAGATTGCATATTCTGTGTTAATATCCATTCCTTATATTATATCTGTTCTCTTCCTCTAAGTAAAACCCTGACCAATACACCATCTCACAGGTAACCTTTGTCCCAAGAGCCAAGAACTTTGAGAGGGAATGAGTGTGAGCTATAAAATAAAATGAACTCAAGAGAAAAATCTTACTTATTTTCATATCAACAATATAGGATGCTCCGCTTTGCAGGGTTTTTTGCTTGGAGCAATTTTTTTATTTTTCAGCACCTTTCCATATTGCAAACTCAATTAGGGTCCTTGAAAGCTGGTTCCTTGAAGTTACTCTGTCTTGAGGTGACCTTATGTTGCAGGAAGGACTTAAAACTTGCAGATTAAAAACAAAAACAACAAAAACAACAAAAACCCCTGAATCTGAGCCTGGCTCCATAATGTATTAGTTGTATGACTATAACATTAACATTTATTAGCAATTTCTGCATCAAAAAACAGGTATAGTGGAGGTCAAGCTGTCTCCCCAAATCTCCTGTGTTCAGAGGCGGTGCAGCAGAAAGGTGGTTGGGCAAGTGGATGCTCTACTCAGCAGCGGATTGATTCATCCATTGGTAAATCCACAGTTAAATGTACCAGGGGGCAGGGCTTCGTGGGAAGAAGGGTGTGGCCGGACTTAGGCATCTTGTCCATAGCGCCTTCTGGTCTCTCTGGTTCCTGCCTGCCATGCATCGAGCAGGTGACCTTCACAGACACTTGTGCCATACCCTTCCTGCTTTGGAGCCAGACAGCCACAGACAGAACCCAGTGAAACAGCAAGTTGAAGAAATTTCTCCTCCGTTAAGTCTCAGGGGCCAGGTATTTGTTTTTCCAGTGACAGGAAATAAGTATTATCCCATAGCACTATATTAACTAAGACTTGCTGTGAGGAACCCCAGGAGATATGGGGTGTTAGCCTGTGGTCTAAACTCTAAAACATTACCCATGGAGACATACTTTAGTATGCATTATCTGTGTTATGTAAATTTATGCAGCTAAACTTAAGTGTATGCAACAACTGTCATTTCAGTGATCTATAATATCATAATTACAAATATTTTGAAATGTTCCCATTTCGTATTAACCCTTATTTAGGAGTGTGACAGCTTACAGCTCACCCCTGCATATTGAATACAAACTTTATCTCTGCTCATCTTTGCCTTCACTATGAACCTACTTAATCCAATCCCTTCTGACTAGGACTCTGTCTCATCGCCTTTCAAAATTTTTCAACTTCTGGAGCCAGGTGGAGGGTGTGGGGTGGCGCAGAGGGTAAAAAGTGCTGCAGCTGGGAAGGGTGCTAAGCTTCAGAATATCAAATCTGAAGAGGGAACATATTTTCCAAAAATATGGTCAGCATAAATAAAACATGCATAGGGTTTAAGTCAGCTAGGAGAATCATCAGAATTATTTTTTGAGGGGTTGGGTTAATACAGGAATCTACAAACCACTTATGACATTTCTTGGGGAAATGTTTTATGAATTATAAGGACTGACTTTGAGCAAATATTTAGAGCAAAACACATGTATAAGTTGAGCTTTTGCTTGTCCTAGCCGTGAAAACCTAACCTCCCAATTCAAACTGCGGAGATTCTTTATAATCAACGCAACGAGCTGTCACCGTGGGTCGCTGTGCAGCAGCAGGCGGCGCCTGGTGCTGGGCGGCGCGTGGGAAGGGCAGGATCCCGCCATTCCTCCCTCTGACACTGAATGGCTCCGTGACGCTTCTTTCCATCTCCAAATAAAGATAATAATAGCACTGAAGAACTCACTTAACTGGGGTATTGCAACCAGTGCTCTGTAGAACACCACATTGTGCAGATAGAAACTGCTGCGATGGCCAAATAGCTCAGCGGATTAAAGCTCCTGCAAGCAAGCACGGGGGCTGGGGGTTCGATCACCTGGCCTGCTGTGCTGGCCCCACCCCCAGGGCTCTCCACTGTGCACCTGTAATCCCAGTGAGACCCTGAACACCCTGTAGACCTCTCCCTAAAATATACAAAACAAAAACAGAACTGTTAATATTATCTTAGTGCAATATTAAAATGGCTTCTAGGTTTTTGAATATTAGCTTCTGAGTGAGGATGCCTAAATATGCTAATTAATGGTAGAAAGTCCAAGAAATAGTGAAGATCCCCAATTTTTTGCAAATAACCTGCTTATGTACAAGAAGAGGTTGATTAGACTGTGGTATATACGGACAATGGAATATCACTCAGCCATGAAAGAGAAGGAAGTACCAACCGATGCCGCAGCGTGGGTGAACTTGCAAATGTTACACTTAGGGTGAGCAGATCCAAAAGGCTCCCTGTCATCTGTTTCCAATTAGATGAAGTAGCCAGAACAGGTAAAGCTATAGAAACGAAGAACGCCTTGGTGCTTGTTGGGGGATGGGAGAAAGAGGTCTGAGGAGAAAAGGCTGCTGGCTCTGGGGCTTTCTTCTGAGGAGATAAAAATGCTTTGGAGCGAGATGGGCGTGGCGGCTGCATGGCATTGTGAGTGGACCGTGCGCCCCTGCAGTCTGCGCTGTGTGCCTTTCACCTCGCCTCAAACACTGTTTAAAAGAGGAAAACCTGCTGAAGCAGTGATTCCATAAAAGTCCTTCCCGAGCTTTCATAAAGGTTTAATCACTTGGTGAGTCTTGTGAAAGAAATCTTCCCACCTCTCTTTGTTTTTTTCTGCCTTCTGCAGCCGGATCCTAGCACCTTGATGTTATGTACCTCCAGGAGCCTGCAAGTTCTGAGTGATTTCTTTTCTTCTTTCATGGACTCAAGTTATTTGCATGTGCATTCATTTACCAGTGCCAAAAACGAATGATAATATATTTTCCAGGACAAAGCGCAAAAAATTGGCTGTACTGTGCGAGTCTGAGGCGCAGCTTAACCTTTCTGGTCTTGGGGGGGGGGTATCAGCTGGGTGAATTTTGGGGGCTCTCAGTTTTGATGTTCTTAACTTAAGAAATGAAAGCTGCATGATTAGGTCTCCTTTAACTCTTCTGCCAGCTAATTTCTCAGATTCTTTTACTTTGAATTCATTTTTCAAGCCTAGCTAGGCAGACAAAAAAAACTAAATTACACTTTGAATTAGCTCTTCTTTTTCATTAGACTTCAATAATGAGAAAAAGAAAATTCATCTCCATGCCAGTGGCGGAACTTCTCTGACCACGTATAACCCCCCCCCCAAAAAAAAAGTCCCAAATAAGGAAACTGATACACTTCTAAAATTTGAAAAGCATCAGAATTTCTCTCTTTAATTATAATATGTAAAAGAAAACAGATGCTGCCGTAACTTAATAACCCCTCAAAGCACCATAGTCAAGGGTCATTTAACATTTCCATGATAAACTGCTATTTTTAGAAGCTTATGTAACCAAACAAAGAATGTGTTCTTGGCTATGACCAGAAGACAAATTATTATCGTGGGAGGGACAAAGGAATCTGAGCCGCTCATGAGAGAGAGCCAATTGACGAGGACATTTTAAAGAGCTCTTTCTCCTCAGTCTCCATTTTCTGCCATCAGAATAATACAGCGCATTTCAGGCCCATTTTCATTTTTGAAGTGCTCTTTCATCATTGGCTAATAAACACTCTTCAGTGAATTTTCCTCCTTGTCTTGGAAGTTAGAGGGAGAAAGAAGGTAATCGTTCTTTATTTCGTGAGTATTATTCCCCTGTGGGCTTCCTCTCTTGTACTAATGGAAACATGAGAAATAAATTATAGTTGCCCATCTGAAAGGATCAGTGCCTCCTGTTTTCTCTGTGTGGAACACCTGGAAACTGGTACCCTCGATTAATGAACTTCAGTAACCCCTCAACCCTCATAGCAGAAGGAGTGAGTGGCTGTCACCCATTGCCAGGCTTTGTACTGTTTGTGTCTCCTCAGCACAAGGGCTGGGGTCCCTGAGGGTCGTCCCCAAGCAGCGCAGTGTGGCACCTGAACAGGGAGGTGGGAAAGTTGCACTTGGGTCTACCATGGAATACCGAATGGTCCAAAAGTGAGGGTTATGGGATTTTCTCTTTTTTCCTACTTTCTATGCTTCTTGCCCACAGAACCTTAGCTCTGTTTAGACTTGGGCACCTTTGCAGGTCTCGTCATGTTGCATTTCACTGGGCGTGCTTAACGCTCGTCCTAGAAAGTTTCCCCTGCACTTGAGCCTTCAGGAAGGGCCACTTGATTTGTGGCATCAGCCAAGTTTCACAGGGTTTCCACTGCTCTCTTATCTATGGTCACGTGCTTCAATGTAGGTGACACCCAAGCCATGTAAGTAGTTTCAAATTTAGGGGAAAACAGACTTAAAAAGTGAAGATAGACAGATGAAATTAATTTTAATAGCATTATTTAAATTGATGTAGCCAACATATTATTATATAATCAATGTAAAAACTCAAGATAGTGTACATTTTTAAGTACATTTGTGAAATTTGTTTTTTTTTCATTGTTTTGTATTTGGTACAGGGTCTTATTACGCAGCTTGGACTTGTAGTGACCCTCCTGTTTTCAGCCTTCCCAGTGCTAGGATTATAAGTGTGCACTACCACGCTCAGGGCACCTGGGGGTGGGGCTGGTGAGGTGTGTGGTGCTGGGGATTGAACCCTGGTTCCTGTGCTTGCCTAAGCAGGTGCTTAGTCCACTGAGCCAGCTCGCAGGTTCACTTTGTGAATTTTTATAGGTAGTTCATACATAAGACATCTTGATTTGGACTGGTCACATTTCAGGTGTCCCATAGCCATATTTCAAATGACTGGTGACCACTGTATTAGACAGTAGAGGGCTGTCATCAAGGATGATCAGTGATGTTTTAACGAATGCTTTTAAATTCAAAAGCATTTCTGAATGGCTTACCAGAAATAACAATGGGAGGCAAATCACTGTCAGTTTTGTCTTCAGAGAGAACAGATACCCTTTCTTACTCCCAGCTTTCCATTCTCTAGTTTTAGAAACCTGTGATCCACCTTGATATACTAATAGTGAGTGAAAAATTCCAGAGGTAAACAGTTTGTAAGTCTTCACTTGAGTGCTACTTGAAGCAGCGCTATGAACTATCACATTGCCCCCATCGGTATAACCCAGTATATCAGTCGTCCCTTTGTCTAGCATATCCGTGCAGTAGACACTGTCCATCTGTTTCACTTAGGAGCCATCTAACTTAGCAGATTGGCTGCCATGCTGTTACAGTGCTGCTATAGATTTTGGTAGTATCCATGGTTTGGGGCATCTGCTTGTGACCCGGAAGCATTTCTCCATGATATGGAGGCACTACTGTACATAATCTTTTCTTCCTTTCATTTTTCTTGGGAGTAGGAGAATATTAGTGAGTTAAAGAATTTGTTAATAGTGAAAAGATGAAGGTACAGTTCTTCAAGCTTATAGTTCTCTCTGCTGCTTATCCTTTGTACTGAAAATCACCCTGGCATGAGTGAGTTATCACCCCTACTTTGCTTTAGGCTTTGCTGTACATTGAGCTAAGATGCACCTAAGAACCAAGACAGAGTCAAAAGTGTTGATCTCAAACACAGATTAACACTGGACTGTTTGAGTTGAGCTCAGTTCTATAGCAGAAGCTCATTAAACGGTTTCCATACATTCTCTATGTTTTGTGCCATCATGATCTACAATAATATTAGATGCTTATCTTTCTTCTCATATATCAAAAGATACAATCTATATTTTAATTAATTAATTAATTAATTAATCTTTGTTGTTTATTGTGTCTCACCTGAGCTGAGTAAACAAGGTATAATGGGCAGACCCTGAGACCAAAGGGTATTGAGTACCAAGGTTTATGGGCAAAAGATCACAGGGCCTGTGGAAACAACACCCCAAACACTTGGCCAGTTGGTTACTCCATCAAGTGGGACATTAGTCCCTGGCATTGCCACATTTCTGCAGGTGAATGTCATTAGTGTCCAACACCGTCTGTCTCTGAACATGACGAAAGCACTGTGGCAGGTGCCGTGAGATACAGAAAGAAATTCGTTCTATCCTCGCTGGGAATTTAGTCGTTCTATCCTCTCAGGGAATTTAGGGTAAAGGGGAGCATAGAGGCCGAGTCAGGCTACTGAGGTGCTACAGTAGGCAACAGGTGGCCTTTAGTGACTGCAAGATACAGCGAACAGCTATTTGCCAAGGATTGTTCTCTGCAGAGAACTGAGCACCTCCTAGACACCATAACAGTGAAGAGGTAGTTTTTCTTCCTGAAGATCCCTGAATGCTGCGGCAATCTGTGTGTACTGCAAACCTCTAAAAGAATCACTGTTGCTGCCCTAATGTACTATTAGGGGTGGGCTGAAAACCCCAAAAGTATTGAGCCTCACTCAGATGTACTTTTTCACCACTAATATGCTATTTCTTTTTATCACGGTAGCTTTGCAGCATAATTTCAAGTTATAGACTGTGATGCTATCTGCCTTGCCTCTGTTGTCTAGGATTTTTTTACTGTTTTAGGTCTCTTCTGGTTTCTAATGGATTTTAGGAATATTTTCTTTAGATCTGCGAGGTATGCTAATTGTATTGTTTATCTTTTAAAAAAGTTTTTAAACAATACAGAATAGCAAAAAATATTAAAAATGATACAGAATTTCACAAAACAAAATAATAGGAATTCGACAATGGTTATTGTATTGCATAATGTCTTTAAGTTAGTTGTTTAGATAATGATATATGAGCATGACAAATTAGTAGAAAGAGTTCAAAAACAAAATTAAGCATTAACTGCTCCTTTCAGTAGACCAGCAGAAATCAGCAATACCATTATCCAAGCTGTCATATATTTATGACTTGTGGATTTGTGTGTGTTGAGCCACCACTGCATTCTTGGAGTGAATTCCACTTAGTTGTGACGTATAATATTCTTGACGATTTGTTGCATTGTGTTTGCTAGTATTTCATTGAAGATGTTTGCATCTGTGCTCATGAAGGAGATTGGCCTGTAGTTCTCCTTTTTTGGTTGGTCTTTCTCTGGTTTTGGTATCAGAGTATAAATACTTGTCCCCAGGAATGAGTTTGGGAAAATTTCTTCTCTGTTGATTTCACTGAAGAGTTTGAGAAGTAGTGGTGCTAAGTCTTCTTTAAAATTCTTGTAGACCTAAGCTGTGATTCCATCAGAACCTGAGCTTTTCTTTGCTGGTAACTTTTTAATTATATTTTTTGTTTCATTGACTGATACTGGGTTATTCAGAATTTTTATATCTTCTTGATTCAGCATTAGTAATTCATCAGTAATTCATAATTCTCCAGTTCTTCTGGAGAAGTCAAGAGTAAAGGTGAGAGTAAAGGTTTTAGAAGTAGATATTGATGATCTGAATTTCTATAGGATATGTAGTGATGTGTCCTTTTCCTTCCTTATTGCATGAATTTGAGGTTTTTTTTTTTTCTTTTTTGATAAGATTGGCTAGGGGTTTATCAATTTTACATATTCTTTCAAAGAACCAACTCTTTAATTCATTAGTTCTTTTTACTGTTTTCTTTGTCTCCACTGCATTAATTTCTGCTCCGATCTTTGCAATTTTTTGTCCTCTTTGAGCTTTGGGTTTGGCTTGCTTTCTTTTTTGTGGATTTTTTTTTTTTTTTTCAGTAATGGAGATTGAACTCAGGATCCTGTGCTTGCCAGGTAAGTGCTTATTCTACTGAGCTATCTCCCCGGCCCATTCTAGCATCTTGAGTTACAACATAAGAATGCTTATTTGGGCTCATTCTGTTTTCCCGATGTGAGAGTTTACTGCTATCTAATAAGCTGTATCTGCATTTTTGCTTTAATGTAAATATTGTTTAATTTCTTCTTTAATTTCACCTCTGACCTAGTAATTGTTCTGGAGGGTGTCACAATTTAAATGTGTTTATGGAGCTTTTGTAATTTTCTTTGTCAATAATTTTCAGTTTCATTGCAGTATGGTCAGATAATATGAATGGGATAATTTCATTCCCTTTGCACTTACTTAAGCATGCTTTATGTGCTTGTATATGATCTACTTTGGCAAACATCCACGTCCAACTGTGTATTCTGATATTGTTGGGTAGAACCCTTTGTGAACATCTACTAAGTTCATTTCTTTGCAGTTTATTTTAGTTGTTATTTTTTTGTTACTATTTTGCCTAGTTGTTCTCTTTGTGACAATATGGTATTAAAAGTTGCTCATTAAATTGTGTTATTGCTCACTTGATTTTTTATCTTAAGTAGTAGCCTACATTGGGTGCATATATGTTTATGATTGTTATCTCTTCCTCTTATAATTTTCCCCTAACAAGTATGTAATGACAGTCTTTATTTCTTTTAATTATTCTTAGTATGAAAGTGAAATTATCTACAAACAGAATAGCTACCCCCCCTTTTTTTCCTGGGTTCCTAGCCCATGGAGTATAGTTTTTCATCCTTTGACTTTAAATCTATGCATTTCCTTTTTGAGTTAAATGTAGTTTTTGCATATTGAACATATTATTGGGTTTTGTTTCTTGACCTGCTATGCCATTCTGCTTCTTTTGATTGGTGAATTACATTTAAGTCTATAATTGAAATGTACTGGCTTAACTTTGCATGTAATTTTCCTGCTGTAGGTTCCCTATGTTTCCCCTCTGTTTAAGTGCTTGCTATGCTTTGTGGTTCCCTTCTGTTGTGGTTCTTGAAGTTGTAGTCATTTTTGTCTCTTTCTAGAATATTTGCCAGTATTTTTTGTAGGGCTGGTTTGGTGGTCATGAATTTTTTTGAGTTCTTTGCCATCAAAGGATCTTATCTCTCCATTAAATTTGATAGATAATTTTTCAGGATATATCAGTCTGGGTCGAAATTTGTTTACTTTCAAGACTTGAAATATTTTACCTCAAGCTTTTCTTGATTTGATGGTTTGTGCTGAGAAATCTGCTGTGATTCTCATGGGCTTTCCATTCTTGGTGATCTGTTTCTTGTCTGCCACAGCTTTTAATATTCTGCTCTTTTGCTGAATTTCTAGCATCTTTTTTTTTTTTTTTTTTTTTTCCTTCAGAAGAGGAAAAAGTATGTAAGTGTATTTTACATGGCTGGGTGAAAAATAAATTTGAGAGAAAGTAGATAAAACTCAGTATGGTTTCACATGCCCTGAAGGAGGTGATGCCTGATCTGGAGGGGTAACTGCTCTGTCCAGGCAATCACCTGTTTGGAAGTTCCGAGACTGCAGAGTCATGGAATCATCCGTCCCCTTTCTGCCAGATGTGGTGCTGCCAATCTCCTTCACCTGACAGCCAGGTCTTTTAAGATGCATGAAAACAATTGTGAAATTGAAGTGTGCTTAGATGGGGGGGATGTGAGGCTGATATGTAATACATAAAGTCCTCTTTGAAACAGAGTTTGTCAGTACCAAGGAAGGAAGACTTTGAGAATCTTCTGTTGAGATATCTGTGATGTTAGAAGCACCTGTGTGCATTGTGGGGCCAGGCAGCTTATGCATCAGTGGCTTCAGGAAGAGATGAAACAACCTGAGGATCCCTTAAACAAGTGAGAGAAAATCCTAAGGCCTGACGGTGCTTGAGTTATGAGTTTCTGCAGTGTGACGAACGTGTGGCTTGACGTGGTGTCTTTTGGAGGAACGTGGGAGCCTAGAGCTGCAGATCCATGCTGTGCCCTCTTGTTGCTGTGTGGGGACATGGTAGGCTGATGAGAATGCTGGTGCTTTTAGCACCATGGCAGCAAGGTGCGTGGTGATACGAGACACGAGAGCTGGATTCTGCCTTCCATTTCTAACACCCTCCTTTAGTGACATGCTGGCTGGAATGTTTCATTCCTTGGTGGACATAAATTGCGTTAGGCCTCCACAAATATGCGAGGCTTCAGCAGCATTTGAGAAATGGCTACTACCTCCCAAGCAACAGCATTCTAAAGAAAGCACATATGCAAAGAATCCCAACAATTTCTCTCTTGGGACTTTGCTTTAGAAATTTCTTTTCTGTCCTGTGGTCTCTTACAGCTAAGATGGGAGTTAATTTTATTTCTGTTAGCATTTTGTATGTGCAATCTACAACCCATTGCAATATATGGCAAAGTATACTGTACATGGTACTAGGCTTCTTCCATGTCCTATGAGTTATTGGAGAAGCCAGGCCTGGGCTGCTTTGCTCAATGGATCACTTCTGAAATCTCCACAGAAAACCATTGAATTCTAGGATGAAGATAAAGGTAAAGAAATACCAAATGAGTGTACTAGTGAAATTGAGGTTAAAAATGAATTTCTTAGAAAGTCACACATAACATTCATTACTGTCAAAAATAAAGGACAACTTAAAATTGAATATATTATGATTAAATCACATCTCCATGAAAATCATCCTTTTTAATTTTTTAGGATCATATTTAAGAACTGTATATTACATTGGCTGCATATCTACTTTGTTGAGTGCTGTAGGAAGGTAAATTAATAATCTTCATTTTCATCATACCTTGTTAGAAAGAGACTAAGCAACATACAAACTGATCAATGTCAGCGGGACTGTTAATGACAAAGGAATATGGAGTGAGGTTAGTTTCAGATGAATGGAAAGAGGAATGACCCAAGTAGGCTTTGGGTGTCTTCCTTTGCTAACAGTGTCACAGATCCATCCAGAATTTCAAGCATAGAAGTTGAAGAGTTAGAAAAATGAAGGGATTAGTTGCTTTATTCTGTGTCTCTAAGGCTTGGGTACTGCCTTTAGATCTTGATAGATGTGTAGTGAGTTTCCCTTCAGACGTGATGTTAAATTTACATGACAGAATAAAAAGCTTTATTTGCTCAAAAAATTATATCTACCTTGGTCACGACTGCATCTCTGCCTCTCTTCTCATTGTATTCAAAATAGTGGAAATTCACGAAATTTAAAAAAGATCTATTAATTATGAGGGACAGAGTTTTCCCTAAAACACAGAATTTCTTGAAGCATGCACATTTATTGTAAAACTCTGAGACCATTAGTTTAAGTCTGTAAAGGCTTAGAAATAAAGAATTTTAGAAGCTTTACCGTCCATCCAGTGAGTAACCGCAGGAACACCCACCCCCCGTGTGTCTGCACACATGTATACTAACATTGATTCACTTCTGTGCATTGGTGCTTTGGTCCTCTGAGCTTTATTTTCAGGTATAGAGAGCAAAGATTAGAAGAGTGACATCAACTGAAAGTTGTACTTTGCAGGTTTTAGGCCTTAAAAGTTAGTATATCATCAAAGAAATAGTTCCTTTCTGATGAGACTGCTTGCATTTTTCCCCAATAGGTTCTCCTCCTCTTTTGAAACACCCCTTCCTCCTTAAAGAATTCTTCAAGTCCTATTCATCATCCCCTTAGTACAACTATGCCATTCGGGAGTAAGAAGATTTTGCCACAACTGGGCACTTTTAATGGAAACATGAGAGGAGGTGTCTCTGACACACATGCCCTTCAGTATATTTCCATATATTGAATAATTTCCAGTGCACTACTGGAGATTCACAGTGACAGATGGGCAGAGGAGAAGGAAACACATCCCCCAGGTGGGGATTTCTTTAGAAATCATGCTTTTCAAGGTGCTTTGCACTATGTTTAGCAATTGAGGCTCAACGCATTCACCTCCGACAGAAGATTTCTGCCAAAAGCTGTTTAAGAAGGTTTGTTTCCAACATTTTTGCTCCAAGCTAGAGTCAGCTACGCACTGTAGTCTTAGGTGTGGGAAAGTCTAGATCCCTATTGGTAAGTCTATTTCAGCAAAATGACTGTGGTCATGTCACCTGACTTCCTTAGACCTCTTTTTTTTTTTTTTTCTTTCAGTCTTGTGATGGCAATGGGAAATCATCTGCTGAATCCCAAATGCTAAAATAAGTTTTGAGAACATTTTATTTTTTTATTTTATTTGTTTTTGAGAACATTTTAAATAATTTTTTATTGTATTTAATTTTTATGGCCGGCTCAGCCCACCCCGAGGGCAGGGCTGGCACAGCATGTGGTGCCAGGGATAGAACCGCGGTCCCTGCAGCCACCCAAGATTTCCCAAGCAGGCGCTTTAGACCACTGAGCCATCGTGCCGGGTCTATGAGAACATTTTAGGTAGCAATAGAGATTATGAAAATTTCAAGCATACCTTGAAACTATCTTTTTTATACACTGAATATAGAAATAATTAGGAAAAAAATTGTCTTCCTTTCTTGTTTTCCTTTAATCTAAACTAATCTGATGAATCAGAATTTGTTCAAATATATTTGCACATTCTTAGATAATACAGAATTTCATATTGAGGTGAAAGGTGGTAGTATTTGGTCATGTACTGTGGGGTGAAGTTATGTGCCTCTTCTATGAAAATACAAGCCTGGCATCAGTAACTGAAGCATATAGCGACATGTCAGTGTATGGTCTTAAGTGTCTTTTTTTTTTTTTTTTTTTCCGGTGGTACCAGGGATCGAACTCAGAATCTTGTGCTTGCCAGGAAAGCACTTATGCCACTGCGCTATCTCCCCACCCCTTTTTTTGCTGCCACATCTGACCCAAGTGCAGCAGATGTGAATTATTTTCCATGCTGCCATTCTTAGTCATGTTTTGTAGGCTTGATCTGATTGTTGGAGCTTGCTTTCTCTTTATATTTTTGCTTTGCAAACCAGCTATTTTTACCATATCCATTGTCTTTTGCTATTTTTCTGTCATTGCTGAGACAAAATATCTGGTCCACAAGATTCAGGAAGGAAACATTTATTCAGCTCACAGTTTGGAAAGTTTCAGTCCATAACCATTTAGTGCCAAAGCAGAGTGGCATGACAAAGGGGTAGCCATTCATGGTGGTGGAACACAGTGAAAGCAACTAGCGCAAAAAGGAGAGAGAGCAAGCCTCTCTTCCTTCCCTATTTTGTAAGCAGGTTACCTGCTCTAGGGCAGATATATCCCACGCCATCCCCTGCCCCACTCTTGCACAGGCTGAGGATGTTTAGAGGACTCTAGCCACCTACTGAGTGGAGCTGGAAACTTTGTAACTGTTTCCTGAGGTGAGTGGATGAAAATAAGAGGTCTGTGCTGTGGAAAAGCCTAGATTTTGGATGGTGAGTGTGTAGAAAGCCCTCTCTCCATAGTGGCATGAGGCTTTTGGAAGAGTTAATAGACATGATTTCTAACATTCCACCCCTGGGCCCCGAAGACTTGTGTGCATTCCTTTATGCAAAAGTCATTTAGTCCATCTGCAAGAGTTGCAAAGATCTAACAGTTTCAGCATTGCTGAAATGTTAAGTCCCAAGTCTCCTCTGAGATTTGAGGCAAACTCTTAGCTATGACCCCCTACATAAGTGAAAATAAAGTTTACTTCTAACATTCCATGGCACAAGAGAAACATTTTCATTCCAAAAGTTACAAACAGGAATACAGGGCCAGCCAAACAGCTCAGTGGATTAAAGCACCTGCAAACAGGTTCAGGGGCTACACGTTCAATCTCTGAGCCTGTGGTGCCAGCCCTGTCTCTGGGGCATGTTGAGATGGCAACTGAGACTGGGCATGGTGACGCACACCTGTAATCCCAGCTCTTGGGAGGCTCTAAATAGGCAGGTCACTATGAATCCTATCTAGTGAGACTCTGAACACCATGAAGATCCTTCTCTTAAGAAAGAAAAAAAGAGAAGAAAACAAACAAACAAACAGACAAACAACAACAACAACAACAGCAACAACAAAAAAAAAACAAAACAAAACAAAAACAAAAACAAAAAAAAAAACCCAGCAGGGGAATACAAAGGATTGGGACTAAAGCAAGTCCAAAATCCAGCAGGGGAAACATTAAATCCGATAGCTCCATGTGCAGAATCTGAGATAACCTGTGACAAACTGTGAGCTCCAAAGAAACTGAGTGGGTCTACTCCTAACACGCTTCTGATGGTTATAGATCTCACAGCTTCTTTCTTGGGCTGGCTTTGTTCACTCCTTGCAGTTTCCTTAGATGACCCATGTTCCTGGTTTTTCCCAACTCCTGGGGTCTCCATTGCTTCTTTGTTTTCCCCCTCATGGCTCCACACACTGCCCTCTCAGGTGCACACTGCGTGGCCTCCCAGACCATCTGAAATTGGGGCGGAAGGCTTTGGAACTACATTTCAGGGTATGGTCACAGGAATGACCCCACTTTCTGATACCAGCTTCTGTCTTAGTTACTTTTCTCACGTTTGTGAGACAAAATACTTGATGTGCAAAATTAAGAAAGGAAACGTTTATTTACTTCATAGTTTGTAAAGGCTTCAGTCCATAATCGGCTGGCTTCAAAGCAGGGTGGCATGGAAGTGGGGCAACAGTTCTTGGCAGCAGAAGACAGAAAAAAATACAACAAAAACAAAGCCTAAAGGGAGGAAAGTGAGCCTCTTTTTCTCCCTTATATTGTGAGTAGGCTACACATGCTAGGGTGGGGGTAGCACTCACATCATCTCCATGCCCTCTTCTTGAGTAGTCTTGGAATGTTTACAACAGAGGACTCTGAGCCCCTGCTGAGCTCCTCAGGAAGCTTCTACACTTCTGAAATTGACATGATGAATAAACCATTACAACATACTAGAGTGTATACAGCCTCCCTAGGGCGTGTTATCTACATCCTAAGATGGAGAGTTGCTGAGTTATTTAATTACGCTTCTAGACTTCTCAAGTTGACACAGTGCGCCAGCCATTACACCCATACATTGTGCTGACTGAGCCTCCCCCCCCCACACACACACATAGTTTGCCATCTGGAATGAGTGGTTGTAATTGGAACAACATAGGCATAATACCTACAGTATAGTGACAGACCCAATAATATGTTCCAGATTCATAACTGTTTGAGTACAACAGAGTTGAGATGTCTTTGGAGCCAATAACTTAATTTTTGAGATCACACAAAGAGACTCAAAGAAATACTGTTCCCGTGTTTTATAAGTGGGTGATTCACCAAGAGATAGAAGTGCCTTTGGGAAGACTACAGGAAAGAAATCCTGTGTTGATTTATAATTCTTACATAAAATAACTAGTACCAATTGGAAGTGAAGAAAATTAAGCATTATCATCTTGTTTCTATGAAGTAACGAATATTTCTTGAACTTGGGAAAAGTTTTCCTATTGCAGATTGCACATCAGAAGACATCTAGACATAATAGGCAGCATCTTTAGATGTTCCAGTTTGTTTAGAAAATATAGAACAGAATGATTATGTGTAAAAGTTTTCCTGTCTTCCATTTTAACCTACTTGCCATGTTTATCACTCCCAGCTACCTGCTGCGTGTCCATTTTTGCCTCAATTCCCTGATGTCTGCCTAAAGGCTCATTGCAAACATTGTCATGACTTTTATCCTGGTCTGATCGCGATCCAGAGCTTGGTATGGCAGCTTTCAATGCCATGCTGCCTGTCATTCTATGATACAGTTTTTGGACTTTGCTTCCATGGTGTTTGAATATTGATATGTTAAGCAGATGATGAACAGAGGCAAGAAGGATAAGTGGCATCTGACTGAAGCTGTAAATGAAGAGATTACGCCAGTTAGTCAACAATTGCAGCAACGTGTTGTGACCACAGTTGGAACCTCCTCCATGCCAGGGACTAAGTATATTTTGACAAGAGCACCTCCTCCAGGGAATCCTGTGTCTTACCACTCCCTGTGAGTCGTGTAGGACTTTCATCCCTGGGAAATTCTAGCTCTCGTGCAAAATTTACCATTTTAGGATCCTTGATTACTCAATATCCCTCAATCATTTTCCTTTTAAAATTATTATCTTAAAGAAAATGCAAAAAACCCAAACAATACAAAATTGCAAACCATGGTGATAGAAAATTAACAGTGCTTATTATATTGCATATTGTTAAAAATATCTTCAAAGTAGTTTTTGAGAGTACCAGATATGGGCATGCAAAATTGATCACACAGTATAAGCTAACTGTTCCTGTCATTGAGATAATAGAGTATATTTCTTCCTTCCTTTTCTTGTTTTCCCCACCCTAATTGTTTTATTCTTCTGAAGAGTTCCTTTCTCTTTCATGATATCTATTGTACTTTTTAGATTTTATTCACTCAGTTCTTACACTAGGAATACCTATGATATATTGAAGACAATAGTTTATGCATGCTAGTTTGATTTATTTCAATTATGATTATGGTCTGTCACTGTATCCATTTACCTATGAAAACTTTGTGTTTATCTTTCTTGAGAGCTGAGTAGTACCCTATTGTATAAAAATAACACATCTTTTTTATCCATTTCTCAGCTGATAGTCATTTGGGTTATTTTCAAGATTTAGCCATGGACAATTGTGTTTTTGTAAACATGGGTGTGCATATATTATTATTGTCAGATGTTTTTAATTCTTCTGGAAAAATATCAAGAAGGAAAATGGCTGAGTCAAATGAGACCTCTAATACTAGATTTTTTGAGAAATCTCTGTTCTGATGTTCACAGTGGTTGTACCAGAAGGAGTCGTTTTCTCCCACAGTCCCTCCAGCATTTGTAATTGGTTGGTTTTTCTTTCTTCTTTCTTTCTTTCTTTCTTTCTTTCTTTCTTTTCATCTTTTTTATGATAGCCATTCTTTCTGGGGTGAAATGGAATCTTAGTGTTGCTCTAATTTGCATTTCTCAAATAGCCAATGATGTTGAACATTTTTTAAAATTTATTTATTTATTTGCATTTATTCATTTGAGAAGTGTGTATTCATCCCAGATGCTCATTTTTGGATTGAATCTTTGAATTTGTGGGCCTGATTTTAAAAAAAAATTCTTCATACATTCTAGAAAGAAGTCCTTTGTATGAGAAACGGCTAATTTTTTTTTCTCAGTTCATGAGTTTTCTTTTCACTCTGTTTGAGATTTCTTTTGATGTGCAAAACCTTTTTAATAAGATGAGATTGCAGTTATTCATTCTTTGGAATATTTCCTGTGCAGTTTGTTTTTTGTTTATGAATGCTCTACCTACCCCTGTGTCCTCAAGATTTCTATCTACTTTCTCTTCCAGTTGATTTAGTGTTTCCGTTTTAATATTTAGGTCTTTGTTCCATTTTGACCTTAGTTTGCTTCATGGTGATAGACATGGGGTTTTAGTTTTCAACATGTGGGAAGTTAGTTTTCCGAGCACTATTTATTAAAGAGGCTATCTTTCTTCCAGTGAACATGGTTTCTGTTCTCCAAGTCTTTATCAAAGATAAGGTGGCTGAGTGTATTTTTAGTTGTGTCATCTTCTAATATACTTCATGGACCCTCAGATGTGTTTGTTTTTCTTTTTCCCAGTATCATACTGCTTCTCTCTTTCACCACCATGGTAGCATTGGAGCCTAATTTAAAATAAAAAATGGTGACATCTCCTGCCTTGCCTTTGTTGCCTTTGCTATGCTAGGTCTCCTCTGGCTCCAGGTGAATTTTAGGGATATTTTCTCTAGATGTGTGAGATATGCTGATGTTTGATTGGGACTGAAGTAAATCTATATAACAATTCTGTGTATATGGCCATTTTCATAATATCGGTTCTTCCTATGATCAAGAAATAGCTTTCCATTTTCTGAAATCCTCTTTGATTTCTTTTCTCAGAGTACTATAATTTTACTTCCTTTGACTCTTAAATATGCCATGTTTTTGGATGATACTGTAAAAAATGGTTTTCCTAATTTCTCTCTCAGTGAGTTTGTTGTTGTTTACGGAAAGGCTATTGACTTTTGAGTGTTGATTTTTGTATCCAGTTATGCTGCTGAATTTGGTTATTAAATCTAGAGTCTTTGGTAGAATTTTGGGGGTCTTCTCTATAGAGTATTATATTATCTGCGAATAATGATAATTTCATTTTTTTTCTTTCCTATCCAGAACTATTTTGCAAGGGAGTGCTGAAAGACATTCTTGTCTTGATCCTGATTTTACATTGAAAGCTTTCATTTTTTGTCCACTTAATATGATGTTGGCTTCTGAATTGTTATAGGTGGACTTTATTAGAGTGAGGTAAAGAACAACCATTCTGATTACCTATAGAGTTTCTGTCATAAATGAGTGTTGGAGTTTTTTAAACACTTTTTCTTCATCTATTGAGATGGTCGTGTGATCCTTGGCTCTGTTGACATATGTATTACATTTATTGATTTGTGTATGTTGAACTATTTTTGCATTCCTGGGCTGAATCCTATTTGATCGTGGTGTATAATCATTAGGATTTGCTGAATTCTGTTAGCTAGTGTTTATCATAGATTTTTGCATTTGTGTTCAGTAGGGAGATTGGCTGGGAGGTCTTTGTTTTGCTTGGGTCTTTCCTTCTTTTTTGTATCAGGGTAATATTTGCCTCCAGGAATGAGTTAAGGCAAATTTCTTCCTTTTAATGTCATTAAAGTGTTGGAGGAGTATTTGTATTAAGTCTCTGAACTTCTTGTAGAATTCAACTGTGAATCCATCAGGACCTGGGCTTTTCTTTCTTGGTAATTATTTATTTATTTGTTGTATTTTTTAAGAAAGGATCTACAGGGTGTTCAGGGTATCAGTACTAGATTGGACTCATAGTGATCCAGCTGTTTACAGCCTGCCAAAAGTTGGGATTACAGGTGTGCGCCACCATGCCCAGTCTCAACTGCCACATCATCGTGCCCCAGGGGCAGAGCCAGCACGGCAGGCCTGGGGATTGAACCCCCAGCTCCTGAATCTCTTTGCAGGTGCTTTAATCTGCTGAGGTATTTGGCCCTTTTCTTTGTTGGTAACTTTTTATTTTATTTTATTTATTTATTTATTTATTTATTTTTGTGTTTTTTGAGACAGGGTCTTGCTATGTAGTTCAGGCTGGCCTTGAGCTCACATCAATCCTCCTGCCTCAGCCTCCCAAGTACTGGGATTACCAGCGTGTGCCACCACACCTGGCACAGTAACTTTTTAATTATATATATTTTTGTTGTTGTTTCATTGACTGACAGGTTATTCAGAATTTTTATATATTCTTGATTCATCTTTGGTAATTCATATATTTCTAGGAATATGTCCATTTCTTCTGTGTATTTCATGCTGTGAGAGTAAAGATTTTCAAAGAAGATACTGATCTTCTGACTTCCCACAGGATCTATAGCAATTTCACCCATTTTATTCCTTATTACACGAATTTGAGTGTTTTTTTTTTTTTTCTTTTTTTGATAAGGTTAGCTAGGGGTTTATAAGTTATTTTTTAATTTTAAAAAATGTGTTTGGTATAGGGCCTTACTACACAGCTTGGCCTCATATGGTCCTCCTTTTTTCAGTCTTCTCCATGCTGGGACTACAGGCTTCCACCATTATATCCAGGACTCTGTGACTGGCTCAGCACACCCTTAGGGGCAGGGCTAGTGCAGTGTGCAGTACCAGAGATCAAACCTGTGTCCCTGTACTTACCTAAGCAGGCATTTAATCTACTCAGCTATCTCACCAGCCCTAGGATTCATCAATTTTATTAAGTCTTTTAAAGATCTAACTTTTCAATTCATTAACTCTTTGTATTGTTTCTTAGTTTTCATTTCATTAATTTTTGCTCTGATTTTTATCACTTCCTCTTCCTCATTTTCTAGATCCATTTTTTACATTCTGTTCCCCACATCTGTGATGTGCACTTTGATCCTGTGAGAGAGCACACTGCTTGAATTCTATGACCTGGGTTTGTCTTTTGACTGTACCTTGGTTCCTTTAGCTTGATTGTCAAGCTTTTAGGTAATACCTCTAGAAACTCTACCACTATACCTCCCATTCAGGTAATAATTCACTGTATTTATTTTGAATGAATTTAGTGAAATGCCTAATTGTTCCTTAATGAAGCAAACTACATATTCTATTTAGAGGGGCTTGAGTATATACATGCTGATTTCAAAGTAGCTTCTTCAGAGTAGTAATTTTGCTCTCCGGGCAGTGATTCATGGGCTTCAAAAAGAAATCTCACTGTGTGTACTTGCCAGAGCCCTGAACAAGAGTCAGGGTATGAATTGTACACCTAGCTTTGCTAATAGCTGTATCATGTGACAGGAGACAAGTCATAGCTTTATAGTTACAAAATTCATAAACTGAATCATTTAACCACTAAAACCTTTTACAGATTATGTGCATGTGAGATACATCAGTTTAGCATGATGTGGGGTAACATATGTGTGGCAATTCTTTGTAAAAATATATTAGATCAGATTTCCTATGTATCAACTATAGTGGTTTGGGAGTGCTTGCAGATTGACTCTATTGGAAGGAATGGTGCATGTTCATAGTTAGTAGTCAGGAAAAAGAGAAAGAGGAAGAAGAAAAAGGTGGGGGGAAGCAGAGAGAGAAAACAAGAAAGAAGGGAGGGAAGGAGAGAAAGAGGGAGGAAGGGAGGGAGGGAGGGAGGAAGAGGGAGACAGAGCGAGAGAGACAGAGAGAGAGAGAAGGAGACAGAGAGAGACAGAGACAGAGAGAGACAGAGACAGAGAGAGAGAGATCCCTGAGGAAATATACCGTTATTATTTCAGACATTATGCTTCCCTGTGTCTGATATGGCCAGTATGACTTCCTGAGAAAATATTCTTCCTGTAGCATTTGATTGGCACAAGCTACATTTTGTTTAAGGTGTTTTACTCTTCTCACATAAACCAATTAACTGTCATATTTTATCATTCCAGGAATGTCCAAATGTAAAGCTAGCTGACAGCCAGTTAACCGAGTCCTTGAGGATAATAGCTATTGTCTACACACTGCCTTGTTTTAAAGGCTCTGTATTGAATTCTGACTCCACTTGTAATGCAAAATATACTTATAAAGCTGAGAAGAAAGGTCACATGTTGGGTGTTAGGTGCCCTGAGCAGACTAAATAATTTTATTTTTCAAGTCTACAGCTTTTTCTTGATATAGATGACCAAAACATTGAATACCTTTTGGCTAATTGCTGAAAAACTGGCTGAAGGTTCTGATATCTCACTAGCTAACTGGCTCTCAGTAGAAAATATAGATAGATAACAGAAAAATGTATTTAGTCAAATACTTCAAACAGCATAGATTAGGAGACAACACGATTTTAATAGATTTGTATTTCTCTTCTGTGAAAAATAACCTCCATGGTTGAAAAAAAAAAAAGCTGCTTTCAAGAACTCCAATGGGAGGGGAATCCTTTTTATTTTAAAAAGTTGATTCAAAATATATATTAATGATTTATGAACAAATGAAGGAATAATATAAAGATTAAATTTCTTTCCAATTATACAAAGTTGCAGAGAGCTTCAAAAATGAACTCAGTTCAAGACAAATGTTTGTTGAACTGATTTATTGAATGTGTCTAAGTGCGTGTAGATGAAAAAAGTTTTGATGTACAATGAATACTTTTCCATTGGCAGGCTTTCTGGAATTTGGCCTTGCAACTTGAATGAGAATAAGCTTAAAAATAATTTCTAGACCTTTTTACTTCCAATTGAGGGCGTAGATGTTATATCTTCGGTTCAGGCAAGAATGGCCATTAGTCAAGCATCATAGCATCTAGTTGCCTTTTATTGTTCCTAGAGTTCCTTCCAGGTACTGGTAGTAGCCTACATGTAGAGCACAAAAAGTGACACAAGTCTCTCCCTTCAGTGAATTTATGGGTTAGTGACAAGATCTGGATAACAACAGTGAATATTATCAATGTTGTTACTAAAGACAAAGTGGGAAGTGGTGGCATATACATATTCCTCAACTTACAGTGGGGTTATGTACTGATATACGCATCTTTGGTTGACAATATGATAATTAAATGCATTGGGTACACCTTGTTCATTGGCCACTGAACATCCTGGATTATTAACATAATATATTGTAGAGTTTCAATTCTTCACTTTTATGATCATGGGGTTGACCTGGGACTGTGGCTAGCTACTATTGCCAAGCACCAGGAGAGAGGAACATGTTGTATATTGCTAGTTGGGTAAGAAATCAAAATTCAGTTCAGTGTGGTATACAGTGGTGCATATTGCTTTGCTACCACTGTAAAGTAGAAAATGCACAAGTCTGAACATTCTAAGTCAGGGACCATCTGGTGGATGGAACTTTATTGGTCAGAAAGGGCATGCAAGAGGTGCTGGGGGAGGGGCTAGATTCTATATAATGGGCAGGTGGTCTAGGTGAAGGACAGCCACAGGAGACTGAGTTAAGGCAGAAAGGAAAACTTTTGACAGAGAACAAATATATCCACAGAGCAGCATGCAAAGGAAGGAACATTTTGTGTTAGCTAATCTTCATTGTCACAGAGAGAAAGTCTTCAAGAAGTGCCAGCCCCGTGTGTTTAGCTCACAGCCTTGGGAACAGTAGCTTAGCAATAATACTTATTTTGAGAATGCTTCCTTTTTATCTCACTGAATTCTCACACTAAACATGCTTTTAACATGCATTATCAGTTTCGTAGATGAGGCACAGAGATGTCCCGATTACTTAATGAATTTTCTTATTCTTCTTCTACCTCCACTTCCTCCATTCCATTTATATCCTGTCTTCTTCTTCATAATAATGGTTGTCCTTCATGGAGCCCCTACCGTGGGTCACATTCTACCAAGCAGTATGCAAACACGGTGTCCTTCATCCTTGGAATGATCGGGACCACCAGGGAGGAAAAGGCTGTGTTCTTTCTGCTTCTCCTTGGATCTCCTTTTGTTCAGAAGAGATTCAGTCCTCTTCCAACCCTAGTCATATCTGGAACAGATTGCTTTATGACAAGTGGGTGGAATGTTCAATACCAGTTCCTTTGACATGAAGACTAGTGCCATTTTTTATTACTCTCAATAAGAAATAACAATAACAATGACAATCAAAACACATCAGTAGTACATTTCAATATTTAATACAATATATATTGTTGTCCTCATATTAGTTATGCAGAGCACAGGGTGTAGATGTTATACTTTTTCAAATAATTATTGGTACAACCAAATGCCTTCTCATTGAACTAAGAGAAAGTAGTTCTATACATAATCCAATGTTCAATAATCTTAGTGGGTTATTGGTAAAACTGGCAATATTAGAAGGTGTTGATTTAAGCTTTTTACATCTCAGCATTCTAATATAGCTTTTTATTTTATGCCTTGTGGTTAAACTTTTCTGCTGGTTAGTTAAAGGCAAGTTTAAGAATGACCTGTATAACAAAACATGTAACTTTTGTATCTCTCAAGGTCAGTCAGATCCCCTCAGTATTTACTTTTCAACCATGTACACTGCTTTGTAGAACTGTTGTCAGTGTCAGCCATCTGGATGAGTCACGGCCACTGCTTGACCAGTGTGTTCTCTGTGAAAGCCTGAGAGAATGTTTTCTCTCAAGGTGACTCTCCTTTGGCACACTATGTATCTTCAGTCCCTTTCCTCTGTGGTCCCTTAATCTTCTTGAACATAAAATTTTGGAAAACACTGAGTTATAGGATGTTATAGCACAGGTTCTCTTACATCCTGAGTCCTCACTGACCTTGAAGGGCTAGGGCCAAAATATTGGCTATCCTTGTGGCCCTTCTTTTTCTCTAATTTTTGGTCTGTAAACTTATATTCTTAACATACCACAAGAAAAGCTTAGTGATGCTATTACTATGTAACATAGGTACTTGTCATAGCTATGACATCACTGTCTTTCTGAGTATCAAACATCTTACACTTAACTTGAGATTGGTATTTTCTATCAATCTTTGACATCTAATAAATCTCTAAGGAATGTTGTAAAGGCAGTTACACATTTTACATATTTAGAAATCTAAGTATATACAAAATTGTAGCCAGTCAATCCTATGAATACTAGTGCCACTTTATCTCCTGGATTCTGTGGATTATATCACTGGTTGAGTTTTCCTCTTTCTTTGGCTGCTGGGCAGGTTCCAGTTAAATCTGTATCCCACTTCGGACCTGCTATGACCATAGAGATCTTTATGGAGTGTGATATGCATTCCTGGATTAGCTCCAGTGCTGCGTCAGTTTTATGGTGTTGTCCATACTTTTATTCTTTCTTTTTCTCTTCCACATCTAGTTTAACTTATTATTTCTGGAATATAGCAAAACATAAATAATTAAAATGTAATTACTTTGCCTGGGCATAGCACATAATCTGAGAGGTTTGCTTTGTTGTTTGCCGCCGTGGAGGGGCGAGCTATCATGTCAGTCCTCATACTTTCTTACTCAGTCTTTCATAAGAGCATAGTCTTATCTGTGCGTTGTGGTCTAGGATTAAGGATGCTCAGGGAACATAGGAAAACCTTGGCTCACAGAATTCTCAAATCCTGGCCAATCAATGACCTCAGTCTAATCAGTGCTGTGTTTGATTTCTCTTTAGCTCACTTGCCAGTCGCTTTGCAGGTCTATCTTGGCTCATCTTTATAAATTATAGCCACTTCTTTGTTTAAAACACAGAAGCTTAGGAAAGAACGCAGAGCTGTGGGATAGTGTGTACTTGCTCCCTGGAAAGACTCACACACAAGTATATTGAGAGATATGTTATAGAATTCAATTTAGTAAATCCACGTACTAAACATCAGTACAAGTCAAATATCGAACACAAGTACGATCTTACAGAAGATAAAAAAATACCTTTATATTGCTTGGAGATGTTTATTTAAATCTGTGAAGTAATGTTAGCAAGCTATGGCAAAGGGACATTTAGTACTAAGAGCCTGGGATCATAGTCACATTTAAGTCTGTCGTTAATTTTGTGACTTCAGACCAATGGCTTCACTGTGCTATTTCCATACATGTACTGGTTGAGAGAGAAAATTACATCCTTCTTAGCCTGTAAGGATCAATAGGATAACATATGGAATTGTTGGTAGGATGCCTATTGATCAATGTATGTTAGTTATGATTGTTAGCCTACCTTCTGTTTAGTCTTTGCATGTTAGTTTATTTGGTATACTTTCTGAAAATATTATTAATGAAAGTAATAATAATAGTAATTAGTATAACCTTGATGGGGTCACCATAGGCATAGAGAGTCAGATTTGTCACCATTTCTTTTTCCATGCTTTCCAAGAATCTGACTAATCCTCTGCTCTCTTAATTGTTCTTCCCTATTTTTCCTCTAAACTCTTCTCACTGTCAATTATATTTTTTGTTTACCATGTGTTCCTTTTCTCTGAACTGTATAGTGTAAGAGGGAGGCGTGTGCACGGGGTGTGTCTGGGTGGAGGTGTGTGGTTTGTTCATACTGCAATAATCTGCATCCTATAGAACATTGCCTGGCAGGTGGCCGTCAAACAAATCTATATTGAATCAATGAAAAGCCTTCAAATATCATCAAAATTTCATTAATATGAGTTTTGATGGCACTTGAAAAAGAAAGGGTACTTGTTTGGCTGAGGGCAGAAGCTCTTCCTGCAGAAGTGGGTACTTGACAGGCCAAGGGAAGATATGAGTTGCATGACTCTTTAAAGTGGTTGGTTGCTTGGAATTTTGTAGTAATTTAGTACCAGCTTTTTTTATCACTAGGAAATGGAGTGCACATGGAGAGTCAAGAAGAGGCCAGATAGAGAGCCTCTAATGTGCCTGCAGAATGCTGTCCATTTTTTCCTGTTTGGGGACAAGTGCATTTTGTAGAAGAATGTAAATGCCATAGTTAGATGATATTTTAATAGGAAACATAAATATCACAGTTAGAATTCATAGCTGTCAAGCATTTTTTTGTTGTTGTTCAGTCTTTGATCTCCTGATTCGTCTTGGGTCATGGGAACTTACCATTTTGTGTCTAATGAACATATTATTTAAAAGCCTAAATTGTGATAGAAGAATTCTAAGATAAATTTGGGTCAACAAATAGTCACATGGACACACAGGAGAGGACTCTGCCAGTCACAGCAGGGGGCACCAAGGTGAGAGTTGGGGGGCAGCAACCAAGCCGAAGGGGTGAAGTCAATACCCAGGGATAAGGACGGTGCAGCAGCTTGCATTGTTAACTCCACCCTTCATGAATGTGTTTTAGAAAAATGAAGATTTGCAAAAAATATATATATAAATTCCTGCTTACAAGAGCCTTAGTTGATGCTCATTCCTTATATGTTGATAGGTAAAGTTGGATAGTTTTATATTCCTTACAGTTCTATATTTCTGAATGGAGAAAAGTATTTTTTGTAAGTATTTTCTCTGTCCCAGGTAGCATGTAAAACACCGTCTTGCCATTACTTCATTTAGTTCCTACAATGTCACTGTGAATCAGGAATAAGTATGCTACGTAAGTAAAGAAGGTGAAGCACAGAGAGATTAAGTGTTGTCCCCAAACCATGCAATTAGCAAGTTTTGTGAGTAACTGGATTCCAAAAGCATATTTGGAAAGTTGAATCTCATGTCCTTTACTTCTTTTTCTAATAACATCTTAATTCATTGGATGAAAAGGATCCCCTTTCTGAGAAATAAATGCAATATTATGGCATTTAGTTTCGAGGCAGAATGAGAAATGTGGTATAACCTATGGTATGTCTTGCTGATAGAAGATTTTTCAGCGTGAGGTTTCAGTTGAATTATTTAGATAAGAGCCAAGTCACTCAGATGTTAGCTTTTCATAGCTGTGAGAAATACCTGAGATACATAGAAAGGTATAGTGTAGTTGTGATCTCATCGGTTTTAGTCCATGGTCCTCTGGCTTGGTAGAAGAGACATTATGGTGGAAAGGTATGATGGGGTGAAGCGGCTGGGCTCATGGTACAGAGGAAGCAGAGAGCAGGGCCACAGGCAGGGGTACGAACGTCCCCTTCTGGGTCATGCCCTAGTCAACCACCCCTTTCTTCTGAGATCCACTAGCTAGCCACACATTCACATATGAGCTCATCACACATTAAATCCCTAACGAGTCTCTCCAACCCATGATCGAATCACCTTCCAAAAGCCCTGCCACTGCACACTGGGACTAAACCCTCAATGTACAGGTCTTTGGGGGTGACATTTCATATTGAAACCCTAACACCAGGCATAATTTACAAATTGGTCATGAAATAGTAAAAGGGACAGTTAAGTAGGAAATAATAAGCAGCATCATTCTGGGAGAGTTGGGACCTGTTAGGTTTGCAGTGGCAAAGACAGTGACACAGAAAGGCTCCAGATGAGAAGAAAACACATTGTCATCCTCAAACGTTCCTTGGTTTCTAGTCTGTTTGTACTCAGAACAGCTCTGAAAAAGAACATATTCCTCTGGTCAACACATGTTTCAGATTTTAGCCTGAAAGATGTGTGTGCTGTACAACAAAATATTGCTCATTAGAATTAATCTGTGGGAAGACAGTTCTCTCAGCTTATATGAAATCTGAACTAGAGAAGAGATTTAAAGTAGATGTACTTGAGTTATCCACATGCAGCTTGCACCAGAGAGCAAGAGGGCTCAGAATAGTAATCCTTGTGTGGAATATCAGTATGGTAGTCTTTTGCAGAGAGGCCACAGAGACTTGGGGAGATAAATGGTACCCCAGGCTCCCCCAGTGGGTCAGTGGGCCAACAAGTGTCAGAATCTTCTCTGCCTGGGACCCAAGTCTCTGCTCTCCTATATGTTGTACTTAGTACTAACAAGTTACTACTACTTAGCAATTTCATGCATTTTTATGAATATATGAAAATTATAATATGGCCTTTATTTGTATGTAAGACAGTGCTGCTGAAGTGCTAAAACCATTTTATCCCCCATTTTCTGCTGGCACTGAATTTTGAAAGAGCACTGTCAGTATAAAAGTAAATTTAACTTTCTGGTTTGAATTGTCCTTTATTCTGAATAAGAGTGACCCAAATTCATGAGATTTTACTTTGATTCTTCTTTGAAGAGTTTATTATCACCATAAAGATGTGCTGTTTGATAGAATCCTAAATTTAAGAGACAGAGATAAATTTAAGAAACACATGTATTTCATACAGTCCCTTGGCCACCCATTTCTCACGCTCTTTGAAAAATTCTACTCTTATCCATTGTTATCCCATGATTGTGTGATATATATCCTCTCAGTATTTTCCTACAGAACTGTGGGCTCATTTATAGCAAGCCTGTTTCTTTTAAATAAAAATAAAAATTTAAAAAGCATCAAGAGGCTATTCTATTTGGGTAACTATTACACTGTTCCGTATGAAGTCAAGAAAAGAGATTGCTGTAAATTCAACTTTGCAACAAGAGATGTTCTTACATCTCTTGAGGGTTGGAAAATCTTGGTTGCATAAACTTTCTGAAATTAGGCTTATCTAAAGACAGACACATGTTCAGCCTAAGATCACCAGCAACAAAAATGACTTTCTTTTAACTTCACTCTGTAAAGGACTTTTGCAATTACACAAATATCCATATTTAGAGCACTGTTTTTTCTTTTCTTTTCTTCTCTTTTGTGGTGTTAAGGACAGCACTTAGGGCCTTCTCACTGAGTTATATCCTCAGCAGTTTTTAGAAACAATTTTGAAACAGGAACTCATTAAACTGTCCAAGCTGTGCTGGAATTTGCAGTACTCCTGCCTCAGCCTCCCACAGTGGTACTAGGACAGTCACGTGTTATCACACCAAGTTTGGGCACTAGTTTTGAAAACTGTCATATGCTGACCTGGATCATTTCTGAAAGCTCTTTCCATCCTAGAATTCTGTTTTGTTGATTCTTTGTTCATCGATACTAAGGATTTAGCTGCTAATTTTGTATTCTGAATGATCTGTGACTGGAATGCCATTTGAGGTCTTGGATTGATGTCAATCCTGTGCCAATAAAAGCATGCAAAATCACAATCATCTTGAATGCAGGCAGGATCCAGAATGTATGAGAGAGCATGTAGCATGTATGAATGGAGAATGAGAAGGCAAACAGACAGGTGTGGTCCTCGGGATCTTGTGGGCATGCATTTTGCTCGATAGGAAGCACAGATGATGGAAATTAGACTGTAGTAAAGATTGTTTTCTCCACTTGTGTTTTCCCTGTCTTCAGTACAGATCAGGGAGACCTCCACGCTCTCAAAAGATGGATCTTTGTGCATGTATTTCTTAGAGGCAAGCCTTGATTTATGGAAAACAGTTCTAAAGACCAAGACTTGACATTATGTAAGACCAAGTGATTCACTGTGAGTTTCTGTGCAAACTGCTTTTCATTTCTCCTTCACTAGTTTGTGGAAGTGTTTCAGGGAGATAGTTGTGTATCAAGCTAATTTTTTTAATATAATTCATATCCCTTCCTGATCTCTTGGGGCTGAAACACACAGAGATAATATTGGTATTCTCTAGCATGCCGCTTCTTACTTACTTCAGGGCTGTCCACGGGAATAGGAACATCCCTTCTCCCCAGCCCTGCTGAACATTGTAAGTTAAGTGTTTGACCATGCTCAGTGAGGGAGGAAACCGCTCCCCAAGAAGCTGCCTGTCTACATCCACTGGCCTCTCGCTCCACATTCTAAATTCTTGGAAGGAGGCCTCGTTGAGGGACTCAGTGGTTAAGTTTTATCATGAATCCTTCCTTATCTCCAGAGGATATATTCCAAGGATCCTGCAGTAGATGTCTTACACCCTGCATAGCGCTAAAGCACGTACATATATAACACAAATTCTGTCTGTCTGTCTGTCTGTCTGTCTGTCTGTCTGTCTGTCTATCTATCTATCCATCCACCTATCTATCCCCTTCTCTTTCTCCATGGAAAACTGTAATTTATAAATTAAGTAGCATAAGATATCCAGAGCAGCAACTAATACTAAAATAGAAGAGCTATAATCACATACTATAATCAAAGTTATATGAATGTGGTCTGTCTGTTTTGAAACCGTCAAAATAAACAATATTTTCTGGCTGTGGTTAACTGTGTGTAACTGAAACTATGAAAGTGAAACCACAGATAAGGGGGATTACTGTACCAAGCACCATCCTCTCTGCTGCAGGAGCTTTTCTGAGGTTTGTGACCTTTTATAAACATTGCCTTAAGTGTGGGGATCAATTCTCCTGCTCTATGTTGTTATGCTAGGGAAAAAAAATCAGTTTTTTTTAGTTAGGAAAGCTAATTCTTTTTTTTTTTTTTCTTGTTTCAGAACTTTTGTTTGTTTGTGTATTTATTTTTATGACCGGCTCAGCCTGCCCTCAGGGCAGGGCTGGCGCAGCATGTGGTGCTGGGGATCAAACGGCAGTCCCTGCAGCCAGCCGCCCAAGCTTTCCTAAGCAGGTGCTTTAGGCCACTGAGCCATCCTGCTGGGCCCCAGGAAAGCTAATTCTTTTGGAGCAAAGAAAGTGCTTAAATGTTTGCAAACTTCCTAAATTATAAGTGGGGGCTGTGACTCAAGATTTTTGAAACATTCAGAGATATCTTAGAGAGCAATTTATATCTTTAGTGAGTCTAGATGATTAATTTTTTCACAAGAACTGTTCCTCCATTTTCTTCAAATCAAAGAAGAACCCAACATCAAGAGCCCCTTTGCTTTCGACCCTCATATGTCCCTTACTAAGTCTGATGGTGAAAATCAGTCCTTGTGTCATTCTATCTATATGTCAGAGATGAAGGAAAGAAAGCAGTATGGCTAATCAACTAAATACTTGTAGGTTCTCATTGTATCCCAGAGAAAGTATCACACAGTAGAGGAGTGATTTCATTCATTCATTCATTCATTCATTCATTCATTCATTCATAGAAACTGTCAAGGTAATCACAGTAAGAGGGGTGGTGAGCTAGGTCTTAATGTTAAGACCTAACAGTTCAGTGACTTAAGAAAAACATATGTGCAAATACATGGCCTGAAGCACTGTGCATATTGTAGGGACAAAGGAGAGAAATAAATTATCTCTGGCTTGATGGGGATCCTTGAGACAAGAGGGTACTTAGCATCTCTTATGGCTGCTCCCACTAAGGGTTAGGACACTTTTACAGATATTCAACTGTTTGCCTAGAAGCTTTTATAAAAAGTCTCACCTAGCTGACTTCCCAGTGCTGGTGGTATAGCGACATCTGTTGTGGGGAGAACTCTGACCAAATAGAGCTTGACTCCCACAATAATCATTCATAAATTTTGCCAGGCAGAACTAAGTAGTAATCAATGAACGAGTGTCATGAGTAGTTATGAAGTATTTGTTGCTAAGTTATTGTGTGGTTTTCCGGGGTTTCCTTTGCAGTTGTAAAAATGGCTGCTCTCATATCATGGTACAAAACTCAAGCAAGAGAATGAAAGGAAATATTTAAAATGTGCCAGGTATTCAGATAAACTATAAAACTGTAAGACAATGTTATCAGTCATGCTTTCAGGAAAAAACATGGTCATGAAGCCTACTAGGCAAGAAAGAAAGAAGAAAAGAAGTGAATGAAGGGAGGGAAGAGAAAGAAACAGATGGAGGGAGGAGGGAAGGGAAGAAAAGGAAGGGAGGAAACAGAAGAGGAAAATCTGGGACACACAGGGAGTACACGCTGGTATAGGCTGCAGGCTCTGTGCTGTGCCGAACTCTGCATGTGGAACTGTGAGCAGTGCAGTCTATGGAGAGGGTCTTGTCACGCTCGGAGGCTGTGGCTGCTGTGTTTGGTGGGACTGATGATTCACGGATCAGAATCCATATATCTCTTTTGCCCTTGAGCCTGAGTCTGGGCCCATCCATACATTCAAGTCAGTATTTTGGGAAATTCCACCTAACTTCAAATGATTTATTTATTTTCTTTCTTTTTTTATTTAAAATTTTATTTTAATGAGTAAAAAGAGCAGAAACAAAGATAAAAAAACAGTAACAAGCAAGAGTACACATAGCACAGAATTTCAAAACAAGAACAAAAATTTAACAATGGTTGTACTGCATATTTTCATCATCGGATCTGTTTAGATTAATAGATACAGGTATGTAAGATTGGTCAAACAATTAAACATTAACAAGTTCAATAAACCTTAATTTTTTTTAACTCTTCCAAATGTAAGTCATTATTTTTAAAAAAGAGAAAGAATTATAGGAGTTGAAGATGCAGAAAATGTAAGGTCCTGAGTTTGATTCCTGATGCCCCCCAAAATCTATCTATCTATCTATCTATCTATCTATCTATCTATCTATCTATCTATCTATTTTCTTCTTATACTAGGGAGACTATATGATATTTGCATATGTAGGTCTGGTTTATTTCACTTATGAGTATATGTTCAAGATACATCCACTTATATATGAAGTCTTCTAGTTTATCATTCTTTATAGCTGAATAATATTCCATTGTATGAAAATGCCACATCTTTTTCAGCCATTCTTCAAATGGTGGGCATTTTGGTTTTTTCCAGGATTAACTTCGAATGATTTATATGTTGAAAAGTATTTGTCCTATATGGTTAGTAGGAGTTTGGGATGCTCCTTAAGGGACAGTTTCCCCCCCACCCCCCCAAATATCATCCCATGTTGGCAGCTGCTTCTACTACCCTGCTTTCTCATTTGAGTTTGGCTGAATGATTGATGGATTTCCTGAAACAAGCTGCACTACTACAGCCAGAATCTTCTCTCTTATGTTCGTCACACTCTTGTTGAATTTCTTTTTCTAAGACTCCTCTGAGTCAGAACATTGTCCTGCTTAAACCCTGAGATAGTTTCACTTCTTTTTCGAAGTCAACTCCCTACACTTTGATGTGGGCAGTGTGGGCTCTACTCGTTGTCCTCCTGCATATGCTGATTTGTCCAAATTTGCCATTATTTTATTCTACCAAGTTACTTGAGATTCTTAAAATACATGATGTTGTTTTGTTAAAGTTTCTCTCTCTCTCTCTCTCTTGCACACACACAGACATATAGGCACACACATACATACACACCTCCCTCTTTACAATATATACTTCTGCCTGGTAGACTTTCTACTTATATTTGTCAAGTCAAGTTGCCTAAAATACCATAAGCAGAAGAAACTTATTCCTCAGAGTTTTGCAAGCTAGGAAGTCACAGGTTAAGGATATACTTGGCTTGAACTCATATACTCAGCTGTCAGTCACCTTCTTACTGTGTCCTTATATGGTCTTTTTCAGTGCACATCATATGATCTTTCTTCAGTGCATATGGAGAGGGAGAGGGAGGGAGAGAGAGGGGTGAAGGGAGGAAGGGAGGAGAGAGAGGGGGAACAGGGTGAGGGAGGGAGAGAAAGGGGAGGGGAGGGAGGGAGAGAGAGAGAATAATTGTCTCCTTAAAAGCCACCAATCCTATTTACTTGGAATGTCACCCTTGATGGTCTATTAATCATAATTACTTCCTATAATTTCCATTACCGATTGCAGTCACATTAGGAAAATTAGAGTTGTAACTTAAAGTTTGGAGAGAATACAATTTAATCCATAGCATGACTTATTCTTCTAGAAGAAGCTCAGGTTCCAGTCATATAAGGATATCCTTGACTCTCCCAGCATAGGTGGCTGCTGTTTTTTTTTTTTTTTTTACCCCACTGTCATTGTCCTTTCGAAGGCATGAACTTGTGTTTTTACTTCATCTGGAGGCTTAATGTACTGGCTGGTTTAACAAATCCCAGTATTTAATTAATGAAAAAGGGCGTCAATGACAGGCAAGTATTAGTGTCCCATTTTTCATTTGGGAATGAAGAAAATACAAAGGAAGTGAAACCAGATATTCTGTCACAGTTCCATCATTTATTCATGTTTTATTGTTTTTTAAACTTAGATACTCGAAATGCTCTGTTGACAGACTTATTTGATTTGGAATTTCTCTTCACTAAATATACTATCTTCAGTATAGTTTCACTGCCCTAAAAAGTTTCTGTGCCCTGCTTCTCCCTCCTCTTCCTTCCTAATTTCTGGCAAACATTGAACTTTGTATGATACTTATAGCTTTGTCTTTTCTAGAACGTCATGTAACTGCTGCCATACAGTGCATAGCCTTTCCAGATTGCCTTCTTTCACTTTGAAATATGCATTTAAGTTACAATGTCTTTCAGGGCTTGATGGCTGGCTTCTTTTTAGGGTTGAACAACATTTCATCGTTGAGATGCTGTTATGTTCTACCGTGTTTATACCAGGAAAATGAGGCCATGTGGAACAAAGCACCTGCTCCCAATTCAACATGAGCTAGGGCTTGAGCCTCCCCTCCCCTGATGCCAATGCGTGTGCTTCCTCCACAGATGCACAGCCACTGCAGGCAGGAAGAAGCAGACACCACCCAGACATGTATAGATGGGAAAGGGAAGTGTGCTGGTGGGATCTCAAGTGAAGAGAGCAGTGTTTAGATTGTCAACTTTAGATAAGGCATGACTGAAACAAGTTGCCAGTTTTCCTTTAGTAATTCCAGGAATGCTTTGTAGAGTGAGCGGTCAGTGGCACGATAGGCATCTTGCTGGCTACTTAATGGAAGCAAGGCAGACTAAGGTTCAGGAGTTTCCCAGGGAGTCGATGGCATCTCAGTAATGTGGAAGGATATGTGAAGAAATTAACTTGAGCCATTCTCCATCCAAAGTACCATTTAGTGCCACATACTAGCTATTGAATTAGTAGAGGTAAAGATGACAAGAAGGAACATTGTCAGCAGAATCAAGTTTATGTTTCTCCTATTTTGATGTTTCCTTTACCTCCTAGCAATGCGTCTGAAGGATGTATTGTCAACAGCTTGCATTTATGAAGCTCTGGCCATGTGCTGGGCCTGGTGCTAGCTACTTCGTATGCATTCATTTCTTTAATTCTCACCATATGTCTACAAAATGAATTCTATTACTCTGCTCGTTCTGCAGACAGCGAAATTTCTCATCAAAAGAGAAGTCAACTTGTACAAGTTCAGACAGCTAATTAATATATGCTAGAATGACACCTGGACTTGTGTCAGTCTAATTTCAGAGTCCCGACTCATTCTTCAGTGAGATCTGGCCCGGAAAGTGCATTAAGCTGTTGTTAGTTTTTCTTCACATTTGATTATCCTTTATAGACTCCTGCCACAGTCATGCATGAGAACTTCACAGCACTAGCTATGCATTACATCTGTCTTGCAAGGATACTCTAGCTACCATCCAGTTGCCCAAATGTAGACCAAATGTAGACTTGTGGTAAGAAAAAGGAGAAACACATTTCTTGTCTTTGATGTGCCTATATTTATGTACGGTTATATCAGAGAAACATTGGCACTCCTGAAAAGGAGAAAGAAAAATTATATTGTGGTTTTCCAAATTGACCAATGCTAATATTCATCAATACATCTTAATGAAGAGAACAGAAGCCAACACCTACTGCAAACACTTGGAAATATTTTACTCTCTCAATAATAAGACTTCTTTCATTTCATTTTTAAACTTTGTTCATTATGAAGAAATCAAAACTCAGTGCATGGTTTGTTCCGTTATCAAAGCATCAATAAGCAATAGTGTTTGAATCTCTATCCATACATACTTGGTTCTAAAACAGACTTTTTCATTCTTACATCGTAATTCTTCTCATGAAGCTCAGTTTTCAGAACAGATGCCTTTTCTGCTTTTTCCTATGTTGCCATGTGGGATGGGGTCCCCTTAAGGCAGATGTGGTAATTAAAATTACCTATGAGGAGCAGGTTTTGAGTGTAAGGCTGGTTCAGAAAAGTTCAGGAGCTCTGATTTATCAGACGTGCTCTCTTGGAATTTCACATTCTCTTTGACAAATGAGGCTGACAAATACTGTGACACTGACTTAGGAGCCCTGGATTTTCTGCAAATTAGCCATGAAGTTTTGTGGATGTTACTTTTTCCTTCTTTATAAGATGAGAAGGGTTGGGCCTGTGGAGTTGCTGGGTCTGTGACTTTATAATATACCTTTGATTTGGGGATAATGTTCAGCCAAGTCTTAATTCAGGTGTGTAAGGTAGTCATAAACAGCACATTTTTTATTTCTCCTTTTTACTGTAATAACAAAGTATCAAGGAGACTCAGAGAATCTTTACTACTGTCTATAATCATGGTGACTTAGGTTCATATAGATCTGTATATTTTCAAATCTCTGCTGTATAGCATGTGTTGTTTTATGTCTCCTTAATCTAGATGAAATGAGACAGTGTCAGACATGGGCATGGGTTACTTAAGTTCTTTACCTGTACAACGCATAGCTGACGTTTTTGGATGGTCTTCACATCCACCAAAAATATCAGGTATGCACTTTCGTAAAGTCTACATAAGAGAAACCGAGGACAGGCTTTGAGAATAGAGCAAAAGCACTGCTGGAAAAGTGACCTTGGTCTGTAATATATTTTGGATACTCTGAAGAGGATTCATGGTTGGGAATGGAGAGTAATTTAGAGAAAAGAGATAGGGATGATCACCTGGATTCTGGATGACTGAGTGAGTGGCTGTTCATTTTTTGCATCAGCTATGTTGGGCTGAGAGCTCATGGGAAGTAAAGGGTTCTGATGCTGATGTCCACCGATGTTCTGTTTTAGGCCATGTTGGTTTTTAGCTTCCGCTTGGCCCCTGGGAGTTCAGCGAGCTTTTGGAGGTATTGGGTGTTCGGGACAGATACATGAGATGGAAAATGGATCATGAAAGTGCATTCACAGTGGAACTTAAAGAAATTGAAGCTTCAGTTATGAAAAGATGGCCAAGGGAGAATAGGTGGTGAGAAATTGCTTGGTTTTGCCTGTGCCTGTGGAGATCAGGGGGTTTTACTGAGACAATAGCAATCATTAGATAAAGCTCCTTAGAGAATCACAGTTCCACACTTCTTCTGGGGAGACATCCTTCTTTTATTGGCAACTTACAAGTAGAGAGCTCCCTGGCAACCAGTCAGTGCTTTAGGGTCCTTCTCTCTGCTCTGTGCCTTCTGCTAGTCCACTGCTTGTATATCCAAGGCTCAAATAAGGGTGGGGAAAGATAATCTGAAAGACTATCTGCTTGGCTACAGGTGACAGAGCCCTAGTTTACTGTGTTTTGAAATGGACCTATTAAACTCTAGGACATGACCACATTTCACTGTTGTTTTAAATTTATGCTGTCATTCCCAGAGGCTATTTTGGATGGTGGTGAATTGGAGTTCCTAATGGTAGTCAATACTTTCCAGTAAGTAAAACATTTTATTTTACTTTTTAGTTTTTAAGGAGTCCCTCTCCCCAGGTCTTTCTTCCAGGAAGCTTCTCCAGAAGAGCTCTCTGGTATCTTTCTCAGGACTTCTCTTTTCAGTTTAGGATTTTATAAGCAATTCTTATGCTAAGAGGGGTCAGGGGATGAGGCATTTCTCACGTTACCCTTGAGGCTCTGCATGAATAATTGCCTATATCACCTCTATTGTCTGCCCCCAAACCTAAGTAACCAGATATAAAGAAGGGAAAATTAAGATCACTGAGTGAACCAGCAAAGCAAGTTAAGGCAGAGATAGAGTTAAGAGGTAACAGTTCAAGGTAAAGTGGGCAGTTGGGTTGAGGGAAACATTTGGGTAGATGAGTGAGTCAACAGATAGAGAGTGAGCCAGATTCTCTGGTTTCAAGGCAAGAATTGCAGAAAGTGTTCTAAAATGTTTGGAGTGTGAGTAAGGACGTCTCTACCAAAGAGCAATGTACCTAAAATAAATTAGGGGCCATTATTCCAGGGTGATTGCCTAAAGGACTAAAATGCTCACTGCCCATCCCAATGGCTGCCTGTAATTTATGCTGCCTCTTGCTGTTCTGTGGACAGAGTCTGTACCTCTGAATACTTTCTTTCTTTGTCAGTGAATCAGTTCTCCTGCTTTTCAGCTGGGGTTGTAGGCTTGAGGGCTTAGGCAGGTTGGAGAAGGTACTATATGGGACCAGAAAAGCACAATTTGGCTCCACTGCTCTGCGCAAAGGCTATGCACAGTTTCCCCCTGCATGTAATCAGCAGGCCTATAGCCATGTGTGCAGGTAAAAATATGGCTGAAAAGAGAGCCTTCTTCTAACTTTGCGGCATGTCACCTGCTTTCTCAGCAATTCAGCCACGACTTTCCAGAAGGGCAACTTTTAAAAGGCAAACTTGGGCTTCAGAGTGATGCCAGCTGAGTCATTTTGAAATGAGAAAAGGAAACAAAGGCCACACCAACCGAGGAGGTCACAGAGTGTGACGAGGGGTCTGTAAGAGGGCATGCCATGCTGCCTAATGGGAGAAAGCCAAGCCTTTTGTGCCGGAGCGCGTCCAGCGAGTGATGGATGCTTTATGTGTCGAGGCTCAGACCTTCCTGTCCAGCAGCCTGCCTGGACTGGTTTGGGGGCGTCTGGCCTTTTGTTTCAGCTTTTCAAGGCAATGACATCAGATTTGATGGGGCATTGATGCTTTCAGAGAGGCAAGTTTTATGTTCCTATTTTCTTAAAATTAAAGCTTGTAAGAAGTAAATAGAAAGGGGCACTTTCATCCAAAGCAGAAATAAAAGAGCTGAGTCTTCTAAATGTGAATAGTAATAAACTCTCATGAAATCACTTTGACCCTTCAAAACCTTCTGAAAAGATTACCTCATAGCTTCCCTCCATTAAGACAGGAAAAAAGCAAAGCTGCATCCTACATGTCCAAGCTTACCCCCAACTCTTTTTTTTTTTTTTTTTAAGTTTAATCTAACACTCCTGAGTGGAAGCCCAGCATTAATGAGAACAAGTCAGGGCTGTGCTTTGCTGGTCTTGAAAATAAGCTTTGATATGATGGAGGAGTGGGGTTCCCCTCTGGAATGGAGGAGCTCAGCGTGTTCTTCAAGGACATGATGCAGGGACCATTCCTAAGGACTGGCTCATGGTCCTTAGCATGAGCTCTCTGGATTGAGAGGGTAACCAGTCAGAATCGAGAGCAGTGGTTCTCAACCTTTCTAATGCTGTGACCCCGCAATACAGTTCCTCATGTTGCAATAACCCCAAACCAAAAAAAAATAATTTTGGTGGCTACTTCAAAACTGTAATTCCAAATAAATAACATTTTCCGATGGCTTTAGGCGACCCCTGTGTTTTGGTCATTCGACCCCCACCGGGGTCGAGACCTACAGGTTGAGAACCGCTGATCTAGAGAGTCAGAATTAGAGATGGTGTTTTGGAAGGTCTCTTTGCTCATGACATTTCACTGGGTGGAGATGCCCTTCACTTACTCTGGGGAGATGAGAATTTCCAGGTATACAACCCTATGCACTCTGTTTAAACAAGAACCAATATGTAGTAGCAAACATTCTCCTGAAGACTACCTCCTAGCCCTAGCTAGGGGTTGCTCAATTTTGTTATATTTAGAATACTTTCTTTGTGTTTTCACTTAGTGAAATCATATAGATATATGGATTTGCTAAACCATTCATGTATCCAGCAGGCATTAATATATTAAGTGCCTCGAGTGAGCACAATGTTAAGCCACACTCTGGGGAACACAAAAGAAGTAGAGGAACAGACCTAGTCCTTGAGAAGTATATCCTCTGAGTGAGTGGGCAAGAAAACATTGCATGGAGTGAGTGCAGAACAGTGAGGCCTAGAGCAGTGGAATTGGATCTGCACGTGACACTTCACCAGATAGAACACCACCTCTAACTGTAAGTCTGTAGATTCTGACTGGTTAGTTACTCTCTCAATCCAGAGAGCCCATGCTATGAGCATTAGCCAGTCTGTAAGAACAGTTCCTACATCATCCCCTTGAAGAATACTCTGAGCACACCAGGCTCCTCTGCTCCGCAAGAGAACTCCACTCCTCCCTTATATCAAAGAGCATTCTCAAGACCACCAAAGCACAGCCCCTGACTTGTTCTCGTTATTGTTGGACTTCCATGTGGAGATGATGTGCTTGGGGAGATAGGGGCGTGGAGAAACAGGCAGGTTTTGAACTAGCTTTTGAAGAATGTGCTGGGTTTAAATTGGTAGAAAAGAGAAGAGAGGGCTGGCCAAATAGCTCAGCAATTCAAGTGCCAGCAAGCAGGTGCAGGGGTTGCCACGCCCCCAGGGCGTGCTGAGGCAGCAATTGAGACTGGGCGTGGTAGCCCTTGGGAGGCTGTAAACAGGTGGGTCACTATAAGTCTGATGCAGTAGTGAGACCATGAACACCCTGTGGACCGTTTCCTAAAATATAAAAAAGGAGAAGAGAAGATTTAGGACAAGCATCTTAACTTCTGCATAGCTTACCTAGGAGATTGAAATTTCAGAGTTTTCTCTTTTAGGGGCTGTTCCTCACTGTTGTGCCTGCATTAGCACCCATACCCTTCCGTCCTTCCCCACCACCAAAGCTTCTGTTGCTCATACTGATTCCTGTTCCTATGTGCTGGTCCTTCTCAAAACCACCCTTCCCGTGAGACACGCACGAGGTGCCCTAGGTGGAAGTGCCCCAAGCAAAAGCACAACGAATGCCCGTTTTTCCTGGTTTCTCTGTGGTGGGCAAGGCTTAACTGGTTTTTGTTCTTAGCTTTGTCTGCTGTAATAGAGAGCTGGTACCCATATGTGGTCAGCATTCTTTCAATACTAGCATGATGCTCACCCAAAGCAATGCAGCTTCAGGAGAGTCATCCTCTGAGCTCATGTTCATGAAGATTTTATACTGAAAATTGGTGTTGCTTCGTAGTCATCACACTTTATATCATTATAAATTCTCTTTCTTTAGTTAAGCCTTTTAGTACAGATCACATAATCATTGCTTTTTCTTTTTTCAGTTCTGATACTTAGATCAAAATTTGCAATGATTTATTTACCTTTCCGTTATCCTATTAATGTTTGATGCTCTTGAGAACTTAGCTCCTGTGAGTAAAAGGACCTCCGCTGTTTGTTATACTTTATATGCACAACCCTAGGTATTCAGAAATAAATGATGGATGGATAAAAGAATGGAAAATCACCAGTGAGTAGAGATGTAGAGAGTCCTCGCAATTGGGACATCTAGGGCCTTCTTGAGATCATTGCAGCCTGAGAGCTTGCCTGGCTGCCAAGTCTGAAATCACACACAGGATCCCCCCAAAAGTCTCGGAGGGGATGCTTGCTGTCACCGTCTGGAGCAAAGACGTCCTGTGCCCTCTGTGTGAACTCACAGTGTCTCAGAACTGTCACCCAGTCATGCTGGGTGCTACCTTCTCTGCGATGACAAGCAGAATGCCTCCAGCGTTGCCGCAGGAATCCATTTTATTGTGATGTGTATTTTCCATTCTAGAAGAGAAAGTCAACTCGGAAAAGCAGACATAGTCATAGCACATTTCCAAAGGAAAAGAAACTCATTATTTCATGTTTTCAGTTTCTTACTGATTGTTGACCTCCAGAGTTTAGCTTCCTGGGCTGGATAGGTACTAAGAAAATAGCGATATCATATATATATTAAAAATGCTATTTGATCAAATTAGTCTGCTTCCCAGCAGGGAAACCTCCCATGCTTTCCATACTTGCACTTTTTGTGAGAGAACTGTTCTAGTTTTCATTCTTTCCTCTTGGTTCCCCGCACCGCAGGGAGAAGGTACATGGGGGCGAGCGTTCTCCTCTGTTTATTTCCACCAAAATCCATCTTTGTGCCAATGAAAAATGAGGACAGGTATGTCACCAGAGCCAGCTCTCTCTGTTCGGGGAGAATGTCCTGTAGTTAAGTTTCTACAAACAAGATGCCCAAGAGCGTTTGTGCTCCTCAGTCTCCATCTGCTCTCTCTGTCCATGCTCTGTTTATCTGCTGGTCAAAAAATAGGCCGGACAGCCCAGGCCTCAAGCCCTGCAATTCTGATGCGCTTTGGCTCCTGCTTTTATGTAGTTCTGAGAAGATGAGCTCAAGGTTGGCCTGGCCTCTTCAGTCTTTAATTTATAAGTGCTCTTGTCAGTACCCAGGCCTTGACTTTCTCCTGCAGAATTTTATTTGATTAACCCTTTTGACTCTTGACTTCCCTGGTTGGCTTAACATGAAATCTTCTTTCCTGATCACAGCCCGTTTGAATTCAATTTCAGCTCCCTCACTGGCCAGTCTTGAGACACAGCAAGTCCCCATGGCTGTCTTATTATACCTGAAATCGGCAACGCGACTGAACCAAGTCCTTAAGCAGGGAATATGTTTGTCTTTCTCTGATAACAAATGTCTTTTAGTTTTAGTAATGATGAAATACAAAATACTTCTACAGTTTTCCTTTACTATAAAGAGCTTAAATTTAATCATCTAATTTGAATGCATAGCTCTCAAACAGACTTATATATATAGAACTTAATCATATTTAAAATGTCAATATAGGTGGAGATGAATGCTAGAAAAATTACCTTATAAAGGAGAGGCAAATCTCTGCAGTTATACCCTTAAGTCACAAATTATACCAAAATCAATGTCATATATATTACATGCAAAGATTATACATATAAATAATGTAAGATACTACTTATGAGTAGTTAACTTGAGAGAAAAAAACTTCAGAATATAAAATCATCTGATGATATAAAAAAGGAAAGTATCAGGAGATTTGCACAGAAAGAATATATAATCCCTGTAAATTATAAAATATAAGCCAAAGTATGAAAATATGTTAGTGACACTTGAGAAAGACCATAAGTCTGAACATAGATCCACATATATGCACACATATATTTAACATGCATATATGTGTATCTTTCTGGGTATGGAGGCACATGCCTTAATTTCAGAACGTGGGAGACTCAACTCGGAGGATTGCTGTAGGTTACCTACTGAATTTAAGACCAGGATGGACTGACCACCCTGTCTCAGAAAACAAAACAATATACGTGTGTGTGTGTCTTGCAAATCAATAAGAAAAATAATATCTACACAACAGAGAAATGGCAAAGAACATGACAAAATAAAAAGAAATGGTCAGTGAACTTTTTTTTTTTTTTTTTTTGCACTGTTTAAGTCTATATAACAGCCTATCTCACAGTGGGGAGAGTGCTGGAATAGGTTAGACTTTCTTGCTGTAGCAAGCTCAAATTGTGCCAGATTACTATGACAATCTGTCACAGAGTGTGGCTTGCAATCAGTGAACTCTTGAAATACAATTCCAGTCTTCCTAAAATTTAAAGGGATGCAAAAACAAAATTAAGCAACACGCTCATATGTAGCAGATATTAAAACTAATAAAACAAAACTGAAGACCAGTTAACGTGATACGAAATGGGAACTCCATTCAATAGTTACATAATTATGCCAAAACTTTCTGTAAGTCTCTAATAATTCATCAGAGTGGAAAGATTTTGATTTGTTGGTTTGTATTTTAGTCTGTAATAAAGAAAATGGGCAAATATTCATACCAAAAAGATAGTTTTACATAATGATATATATAACCCAAAATTTGAAAACTTCCTAAGAGACCATTATTAGAGGAATAGTTAAGAAAATTTCCTGTAGAAAATAGAATATAGGGGTCAGCAAGATGGCTTAGCAATCTAAAGCACCTGCCTGGGCAACAGCAGGGACTACGGTTCAATCCCCAGCCCTGCATGCTGTGCCAGCCCCACTCCCAGGGCAGGCTGAGCTGGCCATAATGTTAAAAAGGAAGAAAGAAAGAAAGAAAGAAAGAAAGAAAGAAAGAAAGAAAGAAAGAAAGAAAGAAAGAAAGAAAAAGAAAGAAGTAAATAGAATATAGAAGGCAGTCCTTTAAAATGTGTTTTAATTATAATTACATATTAAAAATGATCTGAACATGTTTGCTTGCGAGGATAGAAAAAAAACTATGTTCTGCTCAGTATTTTACAGACAATGTAAAAAAATAGCTAAGTATGTGGGTCAGCACCCACATATGCAAAGGATAAGAAAGAAATGTGCTAAAACAGCAGATGATGGTCTCCAATTATTATTGTGGATAATTGTCATCATCATTATATTTTTTCCTTATGATATTAATAACAAACATGAGTTATGATTATAATTGGGACAACAGTGGACGTTATTAAAACATGTATGCCTGCATTAAATTTATTATTATGGAATTTTCTTTTAAAATTTTCATTAAGTGCCATGGCAGAGAAGAAAAAGGTCCTTCTTTCTGTCTGTCTGTCTCTTTCTTCCTTTCTTTCTTTCTTTCTGTAGTATCTGGGCTAGAGCAGGTTGTTTGAGGAACAGAGGTCATGAATCTCTAGGGTCCTCCAGATGAGTCCCGGGGAGCTGACGCGCTCCACTGTGCCCGCAACAATGACACAACAGACCCCCAAGGTACTTTCTATTTACAGAAATTAGAAGAAGTGATTATGGTTAGCATGAAATATTATGGAAATGACTACTGAGTTCTATTTTCCTCAGGGAAATCTAGATCCAACCATTTGGACAGCTCTCCTAAAAGTACTCTGAATTTTAATGGAGGCTTTTATAGCATCGTCTTTGCTCTTCACATGCGTATTTCTGATGCTAGCTGCCAAGCTTTCGTGGAAATGAGAACCACCCTACATGACAAAGCCTGGCTCAGCAACGTTTGTTGAGTGAGTGTGCTTAACAGATGCATGAATTCAAACATCGCCATTTTGTTTCTTTCTTAAGTTTCATTTTATGTATTTGGTAGAGCGTCTCACTACACAGCTCAGACTCTTAGCAATCCTCCTTCCTCAGCCTCTCCAGCGGTGGGATTGCAGGCATGCACCACCACATCCAGGTTTAGGAGCCTGCTCGATGCTTCCAGGGGAGGGCCAGCACAACACGTGATACTGGGGAATCTAACCCAGGTGCCTGCGCTTGTCTAGGCAGGAGCTTGTACTGCTGGGACATTTCTGCAACCCTCAATTTTAAGGGTTTTAAAGGATTATAAGTTTTATTGTGATTTTTTTTTTTTTTCCCCAGTATTCATCTAGAACAGCGGTTCTCAACCTGTGGGTAGCGACCCCGGCAGGGGTCGAACGACCAAAACACAGGGATCGCCTAGAGCCATCGGAAATCATAACTGTAACAAAATTACAGTTTTGAAGTAGCCACAAAAATTATTTTTTGGTTTGGGGTCACCACAACATGAGGAACTGTATTGCGGGGTCACGGCATTAGAAAGGTTGAGAACTACTGATCTAGAACAAACTTAGCTTTTGGCCACTTGGTTTTACTCAGCTAAAAATTCAGTTTGATGAAGATCTAAGAAGGGAAAAAGGAGGAGAGGTCATGAGTGTGGGCTCAGGCATCCATTTACCTGCATGCTATAGTAGCTGCCTCACGCGTCAGCTCTGTGACCTTGGGAAAGTCACTTGACCTCTCTGAGCTTCGGCTTCTTCATCTGTAGACAGTGGTGATAACAGTAGTGCATACACTATTGAGGTATTGTTGAAACGGAGCGGGTTGTTAGACACAAACTTCCTATCGCAGTGTAAATTGCCTGGCACAGTGTAAGTACTTCATACCTGGCAGCTGTTATTATTCTTCCCTAAAATGCAGCAGGCACCCTCTTCAGCTCAGCTGACCCCCTGATGTAGTTATTTAGTGACTATGAGCCCCCCCAAATTTTCTATCAACTGTGTGTAGGTAATGAATTTGATGTCTTAATAAAGTTTGATATTTTGTAGCAATTATTTTAAGCTCTATTATTCATTGTCTCATTCCATTAGTTAGTGACCAACATGACAAAGTAATAAAAAGCATGCTTTAGAAAATACTTCCAACGGCCGGGCGTGGTGGCTCATGCCTGTAATCCCAGCACTCGGGAGGCTGAGGCAGGAGGATCGGTGCGAGTTTGAGACCAGCCTGGGCTACAAAAGTGAGCTCAGGACCAGCCTCAACTGCATAGCGAGACCCTGTCTCAAAAAAAAGACAAAAAAAAAAAAAAAAGAAAATACTTCCAATAGTGCAGATATCAAACACCAATTAATGCAAAATGCCTCGTGAAGACGGGTAGTATTTTTCTCACTTTCATTTCATGATTTAAAATTTGTCTTCTTTAAATCATGAGCATCTTCTTTAGACTCTAAGCTATTTGAGGGCGAAATTATCTTTCCATGACTGGCATCCTATTCTATTCTTTACAAATATTTTACTAACATACAAATGCTAAATGAATAATTAGATATTTTCCCTTTTTATTATAAACATGCTGAAAACTTAGTGGTGACTCTCTGAGCAAAGGTATTTCTGAAAAAAATAGTTAAATTTCTTCTTGGAGTTTCATCTTGGAATGTTCAGTCTTCATATGTTTTAGTTTCAAAGGATCCTATCACCTTGTACAGCTGAGATTGGAATCCAGTGGGTGGCTGTTTAATGTGGCCAATCCCCATGATCACTAGTTTATTTTAGATATAAATACACATTTGGTCCTTGTCCTCCTTATCCACCCTTTGTGTTTTATGCTGAATGACGTATTCAATTTTTAAAATAATCATTGCAATTTTCTATCAAAGCTAATAATACTCTTCAGTTGTGTAGCACTGGACATAACATGTATACATTGTTACAATAATCTACATAGGAAGGTTATACTTTTATTTTTTTATTACTCCCTTAAGTTTAGGAATCTGAGGAATGGGAGGAACTGGGTTAGATATTATGAACCACACATGTTACATACATTATCTCAACCAATTCTCACCATTAGCGCTTGAGGTAAGCATCAGTATTCCTCTTTTACTAAGAAAAATCTGCGATCCAAAGGTGCTAAGTAGTACTTGACAGAACTGAGATCCAAAGCATGATTTTCCTGACAACACAAGTGATTTATCTTCTACTACATTGATGGTGTGTTGAATGATAGGATAGCTTCAGTTTCATAGGAGGATTCTACTTTTCCGTGACTGAGTTGCTGTTTTCAAGTTCCATGACATTAAAATCCAGATAAATGAGTAATAGAGGACATTCTTGTGCCAGCCTTTCTGTGCCTCTTTCTTTCTGGAGAGAACTCATCCTTGCTTCCCCAGTCTTTGGTCACTGAGTATAAAGATGGAGAATACAGGTATCATGGAGCGTTATTATGTCCGTCACTGTTTGCAGAATTTTCAACCAACGCAAGAACCTGGATGTGGCTGAGCTATGCTAGCATTCTCCTCATTCTTTCCCTATTCTAAGTTTTCTAAACCCAATTCTTATCTGTAGAACATCACAGAAAATCAAGGTCTGAAACTTGGGGTTCAGGGTGGCCTAGTAAGTAGAGAATAAATAGTAGCTTTCCTTCCACTGTAGGGTCCATTTCAAAGTTCATTTCAAAATTCTGAAAAAGGATCAGTGTGATTAAACATGTAATAGGGTTAGTGTACTGCAGCAAATCTCTTGGAAAAGGTTATGCTTGGTCTTGAAAAGGCAGTCTGGTCTTTACAGCCTAACCATGCTGGTGGCAGGGTAGAATCTCCCTTGTTCATGTTTTTTTTTTTTTTTTTTTTTTTTTTTGTGGGACCAGGGTTTGCACTCATGACCTTGCACTTGCCAGGCAGGCACTTGTGCCACGGAGCCATCTCCCCAGCCCCACCCCGTTCATGTTTGGATCAGGGAGTGGTTTGCTCAGTATGCTAAGAGAATTCATTTTCCTTCAGTGATTTTCCTTTCAGGTCACGTTTTATTGCTGGAGTTACTCAGCGAATTAATAGGTATAGAAATGCAAAGCTCTTTTCTTATTACATTCTATCGATCTGATTGCACTGTCATTAATTGAAAGCCTAGGAAAATGTGATGGATAGATCAGCTCGAGATTCTACGTTCATTTTAGTCCAAATCTGTTGGAAGAGAGCTGCATGAAACTGTCTGAAAGAAGCCTTTGGTCTGACATGAATTATTCTCTTTGTCAATCCTTGCGAGAGCATTATTCAGTCTTAGTGAGATTTACAATGTGAAATTGAAAACTGTTTCCACCCTTAAAAGAAAATAAAAACTCAGGATGCTTATCTATAGAGCTGGAAAAAAAAATCATCCTATATCTTTTATGGACTACCTATACTGTATATAATCTTAAAAAATCCAATTTTGACAAAACCAAAGTTTCACAAACACAAATTCTGACCCAAAAATATGGAAGAGAGGGATTTTGTTCTTTAAGTAATTTCATTTGCACTATTATGTGTTGCAATATTATTTTTATTCATCAGCATTTAGTCCACCTCTATTCTAGGAGGACATGAAACTTCAGAGATTGATATGTACCTAAGGATGTTTTTAGTGGTTATTTTTGATTGTTTGATGTACTATTTGTAGGATTTTCCCTGTAAACTTAACTTTAGAAATATATGTATATGCATATACATATCTGCATATATATGTCATAAGCACTTTAATATGAAAGATTTAAAGAGTCTTTAAAAATATTTCAGTTTCCATGTGAAAGAATAATTGTCTAGACCAGACAAAAATATACCAGATTACTTTTTATTTGTTTTCAGAGACACCATTATCTCTTTGCTTTCTAGTCTGTCATATTTTAATGAACTGGGCTGGTTTTCTGTTGTGTTTATTATTTTAAGTACTTGAAGCTTCATGCAAGTGAGAGAAATATCCAAATTTAAAGTCCATCTAAATTTGCCTTAAAACCTCATCTATCTGTTGCAAATATTATCATTTGGAAAAGGGTAAGAGGTTAATTCATATCATCAGTAATGTATGGCCTGCCCAGTATTTGACCCTTGGCCTACGGTGCTTGGATTTTCTCTATCAAGGTGTGCTATTTATTCTCCAGCCTGCCTTCAGCTGTGCAGCGCTAGCAAAGGGACGGTTGCCAGGCACGGCATGACCTCATTTTGGAGCACATCTTGAAAATGTATTTAATGCTCCCTGTGCACAGAGACAATAGGGCTGCTTTGGGGTCCTCCTCCTTGACCTTTGGCTTGGTGGGAGACGTGGATGCTTCGTCTGCCCATCCGCAGCTCCCAGAGTGGAAAGGAGGCTGCCCCAACGTCAGGAAAGCAAATGCTCTTTCTGAGAGCACAAGCTGCCTTCTCCACATGAGATATTGTGTCTAAAAATACACCCACCGAGAGGCAGGCATATGCTCGCGCCGTGGTGTGAAGGATCTCTCGCTCGTGCTCCTTGCTCTACCCATCTTAAATTCTGGAGTGAAGCATTAAATTATTCCAGAAGCCCTGCCAGGTTTTGATTTGCCATTGT
>PVJA010004676.1:31355-84455 GCA_004027025.1 Myocastor coypus | reverse complement strand
AGTCCAAAGGGAAATATATTCTTTCCTTTTTTTTTTTTTCTAAGCAACATCAATAGGGAGGTGGGTCATGCCCACACACGGCACTCTGTAGAATGATTGTGAGGCCAATATGCAATATGTCAACTTTCAAAGAAAAGAAGGGGGAAAAGAAAAAAAAAAAAAAAGTAATGTGGATTTAGAAAGGTTAATGTTTAATTGTTTGATCAATCTTATATACCTATATGTATTAATCTAAACTGATCTGATGATGAAAATATGTAATATAACCATTGTTAAATTTAAACAATAAAAAAATTGAAAAAAAAAAAAAAGAGTAGAGGAAATATGGTCACAGAACAAGAAAGCTTGGCAACCACCAGATACTGGAAGAGGCAAAGAAGAGCTTTTGCCCTAGAGCCTCTGGGGTACAGCCCAGCTGGCACCTTGACTTCTGATTTCTAGCCTCCAGATGTGAAAGAGTTGGTTCCTGTTGTTCCCAACTACTTTGTGGTAATTTGTTATGCCAGCTCTGGGAAACTCATGCAGAAGCCTACTGAAGTCATCTCAACAAGGTCAGCCTGATAGCTTGGTGGACTAAAGTGTCTGCTTCAGCAGAGCACAGTGGCCAGGTTTGATCTCTGGCATGCTCTGCCAGTCCTGCCTCCAGGGCACCCTGAAATAGGGATTGACACTGGGCATGGGCATGGTGGCACATGCCTGTAATCCCAGCACTTTGGGAGGCTGAAAACAGGAGAATCACTACAAGTCTGATCTACGTAGTGAGACCCTGTAGACCTTATATATCCCCTGTCCTAAATGAAAAAAAAAAAAAAAAAAAACAAGAAAGAAATCATCTCAACAGCTCAAAAGGTAAATGGATAGAAGTGTCTCAGTATTAACCTTAAAGATGCATTTTAGTCAGCTCTGTCAGCTGGCTCACCATTTCTCAAGTCATCTGCTATGCTGAAAATGTCTTCTGTGTGGAAATACCACTAATTGTTACTTATCAATGAATTATATCATAGCACATTCCAAAAAGGCTCATAACAAATGACAAATTTCACCCAATAATTCTATGAACCTTCCTGTAAACTGAGACATTGTTAAACAAATGTGGAAACCATGTACTTTCTTAATTTTAATTTTGTGACCTAAATAGGCATCTACATTGATGACTGACTTTTAACCAAGTAAGTCTGGGATTCATTTTCCACCTGAGGGACAAGATGAATAGATGCAAAGGTATAAAAGTGCATGAGGATGATGCACCAGAGCTAGGGTGTTGCGGGAAGAGGACACTGAGAACAGACTGGAACAGAAAGTAAGCTGGCAGGCCAGCGGGCAGCAGGAAGCAGACATCAGCAAACAGTCCCTCCCAACCACTTTCCTTCCTCGGGAAATTACCACAAGTGTGTTCCACCAAAGGAAAGAATAAATCAGAATGTAGAAGACATAATGAAGGAAAAGAGAGGATAAAAGAAGGTTAAAAGAGACAAAGAATGTACTCCTGATTTAGGGAGTAATGGGTCTGAGTACTCTTTAAAAAGAATCGTGTTTCATTTGGGTTATTTTGGAGGAAAATAGTCACAGAAACAAACAAAACGTATAAAAACAAACCATAGTAATACAAAAATGTACTCACAGTAGAATTTCACTCACAGTGAGATAATTACATAGCTTTAATGCAGATTTAACCAAGTACTGTGATACAACTGTAGAAGTTACAAAGGGAGAAATTTTTACATGGCCAGGTAGGGAAAGCGAGTGGTATAAGAGTGCTACATCTCCATGCACAAAAGTGAACAGAGGTGGGCCTCATGATAACATGCTGTAATTTTAGCACTCTAGGAGGTTGAAACAGGAGGATCACCAGCTAAGGACATGAGAAATGCTACAGAGGGTTCTCCAGCCTGGGAGGAACCCCTGAACTATAATAAATTCCCGAAGGACTCAGCTGGACTACTTCAACACCCCTAGGAGACCAGTAGAGTGCTTCCCACCCTAGCCCTGGGCCACATATGGGCCTGCTGCCACCGTCAGCCTCTTCGTCCACACCTCCTAACCTGCAGCTCTCAGGGCTCAGGCTCCAGTGAGGAAGGCTTGGGGTTGGACCAGCCAGACCAAACCTACTAGGCCCACAGCAGGCAGGGAGGAAACAAAGCTACACAAACTATCAATGCCTCCTCTGGATGACTCATTTTCTTTTTAAAAGGACCCTTCACTTACTATGTTTACATGCTTTAAAAATGGATTTAATAGGATCAAATAAAAAATTCAGTTATAGCTAAATGATAATGTGACATTCTGTTTATATAAAAGGTAATGCTAAAAAGATTTCTTAATGTGTTCGTGACATTAAAGCTCAACAGGAGCTGCTCACACAATACGTCCTTCTGGAAGCAACTCAAATGTATCATCTCCTGCAATAAATTATTCATTCACTTGTTCACTCAATAAGCACTGTGTGCTTGGTGTCAGGCATTGAGGAGGAACATATGAATAAGCAAGCAAAGGCCCTGTCTTCCATAGTACACACAGCTTCATATTAGTCTAAGGTACACCCTGAAGGACAGTGGAAGAATTATGTTTCTTATCCTATAATTAACTAAACTGTCCATATACCCACCCATGTCTCTAAGCATAGAGAAATAAATACAAAAACACCTGAATGTGTCAAAACAGGATTGAAAGGGAGAAAGTTTTAGTCTATCTAACAATAAAGAAAATCCATTAAATGTGGTTTATATGCATTCAACTCCTTCCCTTCTTCAAACTGGCTATCATGTATTTATCATCAGAAACAATTTTAACAAAAACTTCTACCAGGTAGAGAAAGCCCTGTCCCATTTCTAACTCTCAAGGACCCTCATAGTACCCTCTGGGGAAGTTCTGCTTCCTGGTGGAACTGAGCCTCAGGTCCAACTGTCTGGCCCAAGAGGAAGTCACTGCCACTTTCTCTATATACTTGCACTCACTGGTTCATAAGGTGCTGAACACAGCTGCAGAGGCCTGTGGGAGGAAATATCTGCCTACTACCTGTGTTTAGAGTTCAGGCCCACACAGGCAGCTCTAGCAAAAGCAGATAAGAACAACATGCCAGGAGACAGAAGCTAATGGAAAGGAAAAATGGTTGGGTGGTCAGAACTCAGTAAGAACTCATGGCAGCAAGGGAGGACAAGGACCAGTTGTAGCCTCCAGGGATGATAAGTTAGAATGACACAACTCTGAGTTCCTGAAGCACCCAGATCTGGGTGAGAGAAGGACTTTTTAATAGGGAGAAGCAAGTGGGTAGTAATAAGGCACATCAGCAAAATCTCAGCCTTCGCTTCATGCATCACACTGGCAGTGACAGCCCAGGAGTCAGGGCATCTCTAGGCTCCTCTCTCCCACCCTCTGCTCACTGTTAAGTGACCCTAAGGTGTGTGACAAGGCCTGGAAAACAGCCCCATGAGCAAACTCCCACACATTCTGTGAGTTTGTAAATACTCTCTTCCAGTGTTTCTTTTATTTTCCAGGTTGCATAGCTTTAGCAGGAGGCAGGTCTGAAAGAGTGATTTATGGCACTGAGACTGTTGTGAGGGTTTTTTAAAGTCTATAAAAAGATCTAAGATCTTAAGCAAAAGACAACACTAAAGAGAGAACTAATAATTTCATTATATTACCTGCAACACAACCTTTGTTTTCTACTTATAGCAGGAGATCAAAACAGACATTTTCCAGCTCCATTTCTCTAATAATAATCTCTAATGCTTGCATGTCACAACACATTCAATCAAGCCTGTTCGGCATCTCTGTACTGTTGAGCCCAGCTCTCCGCCTCCAGCTGCCACTCAGTTTTTTATCTCTGTGATCTGCATGGCTTGCTGCAGTCTTGACTCTAGTTGAAGGAAACCCTAATTAATCTATCTACTGTGAGAAGACTTCATCAGCCCAAAGGATACTGCCTCTTGCCATCAGAGAGAGATGAGTCCTATTTTAGTCTTGTTACCTGCTGAAAAATGTGACCCTCAGTCTCCTATAGAAAATGTGCAGCGATCAGTTTCAATCATGGCTGAGATCGCTTCCATGTTTTTTGTTCTAAAGCATTGGGCAGCCTAAAGATAGTAGCTTCTATATATTTTTGTTTAACATGTTACACAAATTTTTCTTTTGTAGACTCTTTACATATTCTAATAATAGATTCCCTGATTAATGAAGACAGTGTTATAACAATCAGATTAGAGAGAGAACAAGATTTTTTTAAATGCTACTGATCAATCTCTCTCTCAGACACACACACACACACACACACACACACACACACACACTATAGTTTGCTATTTACTGAACATAAAGAGTTTCAGATATAAATGCCATATCTAAGATTCATTATAATGTTTTTTTAAAAGAAGATAGGGTTAAATTATTAAATCTAGTTCCCAGTATACTTACTTTAATTAGTCCTTTACCTAATTTATAAAAACATAGAAAGTATACATATTAGTGGATACCACATGATGTTAAAGACAAGTTTACCCTGTATAATGAATGCTTAAACCACATTAAATATACCTTTCTTTTCAAAAGTTTAGAAAACACACAAAATCCTTTCTTTTAGCTTTCTGAAATATACAACAAACTATTGTTATCTGTAGTCACCTCACATGTCTTGCTCCCAACTGTAACTTAGTGCACAGACACCAAACTTCCTCTATCCCTTTCTCCTCAGGCACTGGTGACCACATTTTACTCTCAACTTCGATGAGATATACTCTTGAGATTTTGAATATGAATGAGATCACGTGGTATGGCTCACTTCTACTAACACAATGACCTTCATTTCCTATCATTGCAAATGACAAGATTTCATTCTTTGTATAGCTGAATAATATTCCACTGTGTATATGTGCTACATTTTTACACATTTTATCAGCCAATGGACACTTGAGTTGATTCCACATCCTGGCTATCATGAATAGTGCTACAATAAAACATAGAAGTAAAGATCTCTCTCTGACACAGATTTCATTCTTCTTGAATATATACACACAGCAGTGGGATTGCTAGATCATGTACTAGTTCTATTTTTATCCTAGCAGGTATTCCATCTTCACAGGATATAAGGTAATAATGCTATTATCTATAATTGCTAGAAAAGGATTATTTTAGATAAGATTATTTCATATATAATGAAAACATTCTTCTAGGCATTTTGTTCATAAAGAGCATCTGGAAAAATATTTAGCACTAAAGCATGTATATAAATAAATATAGTATTCTCCCTTACCCACAGGAGATATGCTCCAAAACCCCACAGTAGCTGCCTGAAACCACACAGAGAACTCTATATTAATGTGTACTCTTCACATACATGCAACGTATGATAAAATTTCTAAGTCAAACACAGCAATAGATTAATAACAAAAAACTTCAGTTATGCTGTGATAAAACTTATATAAATGTGACCTATCTCAAAATATATTACTTCTTTGCATTGTAGTAATATTTTCAGGCTACAGTTTACTCTTGGTAACAGAGACTACAGTTAAGGGGATACAACTGTTATTTCTTCAAAGAAAAATCAGAGGGTGAGAGGTGGGTGGGCCTGAGAACTACTGTAATGAAGGAAGGGTCTGTGTGTCCCTGAAGTACACAGGACCTCCTGCAGTAACACTGATTGATGTATCTGTCAGGATTTTACTAATTACATATTGATTTTTAAAATAATTTTCCCATCTGTGCCCTTAGCTAATTTGTACTTCTTACTGCCCAGTGTGCCTCTCTAGCACTCTCTATGTTCTTAAACTATACATTCTTTTCAGATTATCTGCTATCCTAGAAAGTCAAACAGCTAAGACCTTTAGAAATACATGTAGTATAAGCCATTTTATATAATTAGTGATATGGTTAATGCTGATATATATTTCACATACAAACTTGTTTTTGATGGTGCTGAAGGGTGAAGCCACGTCCAATCCTTAGTTTTCCAATATTTTATTCAGATTCTGTATTTATAGATTTACCTAGTATATAATCTAAATATATAGATGTATAACATATAGCAAAGATTTATCTATAAAGTATATATTTACATATACAGCTAGTCCATATCATACATCATAAAATATGCTATGAGTATTAAAGCACACAGTTTAAAACAGCACCATAGTATTCTAATACAGAGCCATCAGACTGAGGCGTTTCAGCTCCCATCTGTCCTCATAATCACTCACATAAATCAGTCACAGCCTCCTATGGGAGCCAAGGGGCATCTCACGTTCTGGCACCATCGCGCCAACCCAAATTGTGCTCTCTGCCACTAAGTGCAATTCCTTTACGTCCTGCATAGTTTATGTACTCTCTCCCACTGACTATATGTAACTAATAAAGTGCTGTCAATCTTTTTTTAAAAAATCATACCTAAAAGAGAAGCAACCTCTGAGGGCAGGCGGGTGGAGTGAAAAGAAAACTTAAGCTTCAGTGGCTGTATTTGAGGATGAAGCACCACTTCTGGTCCTTCTTAGTTTCCAGTTCTAGTCCTGATAAAACAGACTGCCAAAAAAACAGACTGCCATTCTGAGGAAGTGAGCCACTCTGGATTTAGCACACTTTCATTTTCAGTAGGCTTGAGTAAAAAAACAAAATACTAATTAGCTCCAGGATCTACAGGCTTCATTAGTCTGAGCATCAAGTTCCCTGGGAGCACAGAAGACTCTGACAGAAGAAGGCATGCTATGAGAACCAAAGGACTGGACGGGAGTGAAGGAATCTACTAAAAGAAGAACAGCAGGAAGCCTTGGCAAGCCAGCAGACCCAGTCCCAGAGGGCAACCAGCCTGTAAAGAAGGATGGGAGAGAATCCAGGAGCGGTGATTCACAGAACAAAAATACAAAAAGACGAAAGGGAAGGGAATGGAAAGACTGTCTGGGGGACAGGAATTAACTGAAGGGAAAAATAAAGCAATCAAGAGTATACTGCTCAGCTCAACAGTAAGTACTATCATAATAATGAAAACATAGGGATTTACACAAATACTTGTCAACATTAAATATATTGAATTCCAAATAATACTCAAGAAAAATGCCAGATTAAATATACTATTTAGAAATATGATAGGAAAACCCTAGAAAAATAGCTAAATGAGTTCATTATAGGGGAGTAGGACAGCAAATGGAACTATTGCTTTGTCTTTCAAAGTGTATTTCAAAGATGATCCTGAAAAATAAAGGACAAAAATATCTTTTTAAATTTTATTTATTTATTTTTCTTGTTTCAGAGCTTTTGTTTGTTTATTTATTTTTATGGCCAACTCAGCCTGCCCTGAGAGCAGGGCTGGCGCAGCTTGTGGTGCCGGGGATCGAACCGTGGTCCCTGCAGCCGCCTAAGCTTTCCTAAGCAGGTGCTTTAGACCACTGAGCCATCCTGCTGGGCCCAAGGACAAAAATATTTAAAAGGGAAAAAAAAATGTTCATACAGAGGTAGAACTGCATAGTGACATACAAGTGAATGAAGTTGGACTATTCCTCAAATCACGTACAAAAATTAACTCGAAAATGATCAGAGATTTACATTTAAACACAAAAGTTATGAAATTGTTAGAAGGAACAGTACTAAATACCCACCACTGTAGTGAGGCCTTTTCTTTTTCCTTTCCTTTGCTTTCCTTTCCTATTCCCTCCCTCGCTCCCTCCTTCCCTCTCTCCATATGTTTTTTTTTTTTGTTTTTGAGACATGGTCTTGGTATGTAGTTCAGGCTGGTCTTGAACTGACTATGTAGCTAGCCTTGAATGCACAACCATACTCCTGCTTCAGCCTCCTGAATGCTGAGATTACAGGCCTGCACAACCATGCCTGGCAACAGAAATTTCTTGTAAAAAATACAAAAAGCAAAAGTGACAAAAACAAAAACAAAAACAAAAACAAAAACAAACAAAAAACAGATGAATTAAAGTATCAAAAACATTTGAACCTCAAAGCATACCATCAAGAAAAAGACAAAAGATAAATACTGCCCAATCTTACTTTTAGGTCAAATCTCAAAAATATGATCTCTAGAGTTAAAAGACATGTTATAGTAATACACATATATCATGTTTATTGTAGCACAAGTCATAACAGTTAAATTTGGAAAAAGCACATATATCCATCAACAGATGAGTAAAATAAACGTGATGTATTTGCTATAAAGAAAGATAAATGAGTCATTTGTAGAACAATGAATGCACCTCAAAACCATAATGTAAAGTGAAACATATCAGACAGAAGACTTTAAATATACGTTTGCTCTTATATGAGAAATCTCAAGCATAAATAAAGTAAAAGATAGTTAAAAAAGAAACTAGGAGATAGATCTACAAATGGGAATGGTACCAAGAAATGGGTATGAGGTGTTGGAAAGGGGACATAATGATTAAGATGTATCATGCACATGTATTAACTCTCCACAATGAATGTAGTGATCATATATTACAAACCCGTACTCATGAAATTAAAAAAAAAAAAAATCTCATGGAAGTTGAAAGTAAAATGATGGCTAAAAGAGGCCTGAGAAGACAGGAGAGAGGAAAAGTGGAGTGTGAAAGGCTGATAAATGGGGACTACACCATAGATAGGAGCAGGAAGTCCCTACATGATGCTAAGGTGGCAATAGGCAACAAGAATGTAATGCACATTTCAGAAAGCCAGAAGGAGGAGGTCTCTATGCTTTCACCATGAAAAAAATGTTAACTACTTGAGGAGATATACTTAATGTAATTTAAAAATTACACAAAATGTACATGTATTGAAGCATCAAATGATATCCCATTAATATGTACAATTCTGTATTTCATCTAACAGTTAAAAGTAATTTTATGGGTTTTTTGGTACCGGCAATTGAAATTAGGTCCTACGGTCCCACTGCTTGCCAGGGAGGAATGTATACTGTTGAGGTCTATCTCTAATAGTAATTTTTTTCCACCCCGGGACTGGGGATTGAATTCAGGCCCTTGTGCTTGCTAGGCAAGTGCTTATTCTACTGAGCTATCTCCCCAACCCTTCTAAAAGTAATTTCAAAAGAGTGAAAGAAGACCCACAAGTTGGGATAAAACAATTACAACCCTGTATCTTATCAGAATACATAAATGACTCTTACAGCTCAACAATAAAAAGATAACTCAATTTAAAAATGAATACAAGATTTCCATAAACATTACAGAGTAAACGAAGACTCAATAAGTACACAAAGATGTTCAGTATCATCTACCATTAAGGCAATGCAAATTTAAACCACGAAATCTCATCAGTAAGATGGTTGTAAACAGGAGACAGTTTTGGCAAGGATGTGGACAAGTTCAAACCCTGAGACAGACACTGCTAATAAGAATGTGATATGGTTCTGCCATTTTCAAAATAGTTTCTCAATTCAGATCCGCTAAAATTAAACATTAAGTCCCAATATGACTTAACAATTCTAGTTCAAAGTATAAACCCAAAAGAAACAACATAAGTTTATACAAAAACTTTTTTAAAATGTTCATAGGAGCATTAGTCATAATAGTCCACAAATGAGGAAAAAAAAAATGTCTGTCATCTGATGAACAACTATACAACAGAGAGCATAGCATAACCATATAAGGGAATATTGCTTGATCATAAAAAGGAATTGATATATGCTGTAACACGGCTGAGACTTCGAGACATTTTACTAACTGAAAGAAGCCAGTTAAAGAGTACATATTGTACACCTTCATTTGTATAAAGCAGACAAATTTACTTTAAAAAAGAAATACTAATGGTTGCCTCTGGCAAAGAACACAGCATGCAGTGTGGGGGGCTGCAGAAGTGAGAGGAGGAATGGGGAATGACTACTGTGTCTATGGAGTTTTTCTGGGCACTGAAATAAAAATGCAACATTATAAAATTATACTGAAGTGATGGCTGCATAAGTGTGAATGTTCTGAAAGCCACTGCATTATGGCACATAAATTTTGCTCAATAAAGTATACAAGGTGTGATCAAGAAATACAGTGAACTTTGTAGCCAAAGGCCATTTTACAGCAAGGCAAGAACCTTTAGTAAGAATAGCAGAGGGTAGAACCTTAGTATGTGTGTGGCAAGTTCCAACTTGTTAGGTACAGTCAGTTGATGGTGAGCAATGATTCAGAAGCATATTCTACAATGTGCCATGAATTGTGGATTACTAACAAGGCATTACCAAGAAATTCTGTCAATATTATTAGAGTTGTGTGACCATGCCAATCCCAGTTTTTAATTAATTTATTTTTAAAAATATTTTGAAACTTTACTTTTTTAAGTTGCTTTATTGTAGTTACTTTTATTTATTTATTTATTTATTTATTTATTTATTTTTATTTTTGGTATCTTAGAGAAGGTCTACAGGGTTTTCAGGATCTAACTACTGAATCAGACTTGTAGTGATGCACCTGTTTACAGTCTCCCAAGAGCTGGGATTACAGGTGCACACCACCATGCCCAGTCTCGTCCTCATCCCCCCTGCCCCTGCAGTTTTTCAAAGAAAGGTCAGGATTGAGTTTGTAGCTCTGATCCTGAGATTAAGGCCCATGGTTCTCAATGTAAATCACCCAGTTCTCCTATAAAACAGCTTGCTAATCCAGATCCACATTATAGTTCATCTCTGGATGTCCCTTCAAAGCCTCATGCTGTCATGGGGGGGCACATCTCAAAGGTAGCTGAATCTAGAGTTTATGACTGGTTCAGTGCTGGGCCTGGTGTCGTGTGTACTGCAAACACCCTGCACATACATAAGGGAGGAAAACAGGCTTATTCCTCCTTTTCCCTTGTGCTCTTGTTGCTTTTGCAGTCTTCTTCACCATGAACTACTGCCCTGTACCATGCCTCTCTGCCTTGCAGCCAGCTAATTATGCACTGAACTTTCCACAAGCTATGAGCTAAATAAACCTTTTTCCTATTTTATTTGGGCATTAGGTATCTTGTCTGAGCAATGAGAGAAAAGTAACCAAGACAATCCAACAAGGTGATATCAAACCACTAACATTTTTTGACCTTGACACAATTGTGTATGTTGAGTTTGTAGCCATGAACAAACATTACAATGAACTCTGAATGTTACAGAGGCTTACTACAGCATTTAAGGAATGATAACACAGCAAATGATTTGAGGGATGGGCAAATCATTTCATCCTCCATTATGACCATGGAGTGTCACACAACCTTCTTGGTATGGAAATTTTTTTTTTTTTTAAATTCTGTATCATTTTTAATTTATTAGTATTATTTTTATTCTCTTTAGAAATACCTAAACATGGCAAAAAAAATTTACAGTGTGTCCTCATCCACTTTCATTGTGAATTAACTAAGGACATCTAAGCATGCAGCCTATCCTCATTTCTGCTGGACAGCCCTGAGGCGCCCGACCTCAGGCAGTACTGTAGCTCAAAACCACAGCCTCGTACACCTGAGGGTTAGGGCCACACAAGCACAGTCTCTTCAGGCTGATGTACACAGAAACAAACAGCCAGTGACAAACAATGCCATGGATCTGAGAGGAAAGATTGGTATGGAAAAAAATCTTTATTTTTATGAATGTTCTCGCAAATGCAAAAGTCTGACAGTTTGAAATGAACAGGATGGTCACAAAATGGTCCTTTTGGCTCATTCAAACACATCAATCTACTGGGTTTTCAGTTTCTGAGTGACCTAAAAGATAATCTCAACTTCAAAATCAATAAATAAGGAGCAGACTGAGAAGTAGTATCATATTTGGACTTAGGAATCCACTAGGATGTAAAAACATAGGCAAAATTATTGGCCACTTAGAACAAAGTTGTAACTACCCAGACATTTTTTACTCTATTAAAAGAAAAGATGAACAAAAGCCACTTTGAGATTTTCTTTGCTAATACCAGTAAATTATTTCTGAAGGCACCTTGGTGCTGTACCACAGCTGTCTTTGATGGGATGAGTTGCACATGGTCAGAACCTTCTGGATAGAAAAGAGCCATAATGCAATGAGTCTACTTTATTATAAAGTATCCCCAAACCGATACTTACAAACAAACACACATCCTAGAAGGCAAAATACTCCTCAGTGCTGCCAGGGTCATGCTGTACATGGTTTCAGGGTAAAGCCTAAAAGGATTTGATTGACCTTGTCAGATACACAAGTAACATTTTTTGACATATAGGTCTTGCTTTAACTTGGTCTTAACCATCCAGCAGAAAAGTTTAACCACAAAGTATAAAAAATAAAGCCATATTAATATGCTATACTATAAAAGGCTCGAGTCAACAGCTTGCAACATTGCCAATTCTGCTGATAACCTACTACTATTATGGACTATTGGACTATACATAAAAATACTTTTTCTTAGTTCAATGAGAAGAAATATTTGTACTAATAATGCTTAGAAAAGTTATGTCTGTATCTTGTACTCTGAACAACTACTATGAAGACAACAATATGCACTCTATCAATTATTGTGGCTGTCCTACTAACATGTTCTGAAAACTATTTCATTGCTATTTCTTTATTAAAATTAATTTAAAAATTAAAAAGAATAAGAACAGACTAATATTCACAGTGTGGGGGCCTAGTGTGCCTACTCAAGCTATAGGAACTACTATGACTCAGGGCAGAATGGCACCAATAAGTAAGAGAGGTGTTTTCAGGTGACCACACAGCAAAATAAAGCTGTTATTTCTCTTAAAATACAACCATTCACAAGAAACTAATCAATATTCAGATATCAACTATACAAATACACATAGAAAAGTAATACAATATATATGCAAATATCTTCAAAATTTTCTATAAAGTTTTAATACTTAAAATTATATCATATAAATAAACCATTCAGACTAGTGAGCTGATAAACTATGTTATGCCATAAATTTTATCGAGGAAATCATTTCCTTCCAAATACTTGAGAAACAACAGTCCCCTATGTTCCTCATGCATACATGTTATAATTCAAAGTATTTTGACCAGGAGCAAGGAGCCAAAACAAAGGAAAGCTTGCAATTATATTATTAGACTCTGTCCTTGTTTCAATCACTTTTTTTCTGAGCTTTTGAAAGCAACTGCATCATTTTTAGTACACACCTATTTCATCAGACATCTTTTAAAAATGCTTAAATTGAGAAATAAATATGAATTCAATTTAACACCAAACATATCGACCTTTAGAATTTTTTTCCTGCAACACCGAGTATCCTATTTTCTAAACTACTTTTTAAAAGGTCAAATTCAAATAGCCCATATTTATAATAAAAGAACAAGATCTTGAGGCCAGAGATGTGTTTCAATGGTGGTTTTGCTGCCAAACCTACTCAAAATTGCTTAGCATGACAAACTGCAGATACACTGGAGTGAGGTGATACTTCTCTTCTGCAGAGTAATAAACTGCAAAGAAATGCACAAAGCACTAGGTCAATGCTCACCATATTTTTATTGTTGCTTTCTCCACAAAAACTACTTTAAAAAAATGATACTTGTTTCTAGGCTTATAAACATCTAGTCCCTCAAAGTTGCTTCGAAGAATTTCTCTCAATTTGATGCAAGTTAACAGAGAAGAAGTATTTTTTAACCACATTAAGGCTCTCATATGGCCCATTAAAAGTGTTTGGGATTATTAGTACAGTTATTAAATGTTTAATGCATTATACAGAGGGTGATCTTTTCATGCTATTAGAGCTTTAACTTCAGTATGCTCTGACCAGAAAGCTCAAACATGAAAGCTAAATGTTTGCAGATTTTTGCACTTGGTGCCCTGACATCAGTTAAAATGTGGAATAGAAGAGGAAAGAATTTAGCAAGAGCTTAGCAGAATAAAGAAAGAAGTTGGGGCAAGAGTCAGGCAAACAGGAAACATCCTCTCATTGGTCTTGATGCCAAAATGAACTTAGACAGTTGTCCTGAGGCAACAATCAAAATCTGGGAACATATACCAAACAGAATATCCCTTGAAGGACTCAAGTTAAAAGCTGGGCCAGGTTTATCCACTGGTTCCTATACCCAGGAGAAGTTTGTAACCAAAGCTACACAACACTTCTTTGCACTTTTCTCCTAGTGAGGAATTTACAAAAGCTCCAAATGACTGTCCTCACTGTGGTTAGGGTCACTGCTTTGGCAACTGTACAAAAAAATACCACCCAGAAATAATAAGAGTGATGGAAATAATTTTTAAAGATTTCATTTTGGCACAGGTTTATCTAAAGATGGCAACTCCCATTGAAAATTACATGCAACTTGGTGTTCTCTTTAAATCACTGGGCTAAAGTATTGGGTACTAAGTGTAAGAGTCCAGAGACTAGTGTGGGCATCTCTCCCTCCAATGTCCTCATCAGAAGTCACTGTCCCTAGAACATGCACGTCTTAACAGCCTGGCAGATGCTGGCTGTATGAGGACCTCCTCACTTTGCTATAGAACAGCCATGTCCTGTGAGAAGCAAAGCTGGGACTCTCCTATGCACCTCCCCCAGCCAGCCAAAGCCCAGAGCTCCTCAGAGGCAGCTTCAACACAAAAAGCAGCCCCCCAGCACCTGCTTACACCTTATATCCCAAATAAGTCCATGGGAGGGCTTTGTTTTCCTCGCTGAGCTTCCTCCACTGCCAGGCCTTCTTCCTAGGTCAGAGCAGAAGAATCTATGGAAACATTTGATATAAAACAGTCCTGACTACTATAACATAAAATGACTGACTGGACTTCAGTCAGGACTAGAGGTCCCACCTAACACTCCAGGCTCTGTGATGTTTACACCTAGGATGGAGAAGGCAGGAAGCAATACTTGTCACTTCTACTGCAGCCAACCTGCTTGCATTTGACTGATTTACTAGATTAATTATTTCACATTTGTCCAGCTTCTGAACTTGCCTTCTGGGGTAAGAGTCTAGGACTGAAAGCAAAGCCAGCGACTAGCACCACGATCCTGAGCAGATTTCTCTGTACTTCTGGGCTTCAGTCTCCTCACAAGTAACATGGGAATTAATAGTCATACTTAACTCATGGGATTAACAAACATTTCCTGAGCTAAAGCCCTTGGTAGAGTGCCCAGCACACAGGCTGAAAAGGTGAACCGTGGATACTCCTATGGCAGGGCTGTTTTCCTTGCTCTGCTTCCTTCACTGCCAGGCCCTCTTCCTAGGTCAGAGCAGGAGAGGAATCTATGGAAACATTTGATATAAAACAGTCCTGACTAATAATATAAAATGACTGACTGGAATATGGGTAAGAAACTACATTTGCTTTTTTACCTTCACCTCCTAAAGAATCTTAAAGCATTACAATATGTGATATTAGGTTAATTTTACTGACCAAGCCATCTTTGAAAACAGACAATAATAAAAGTTATACCAAAACACTTGCACAGTCCTAGTTATGCTCACTTATAAACATTATTTCATTATTATGAACAGTCTCATTAAGTGCATACTATGATGCGGGGGTCAAAACCCAGCCACTGCCTACCACAAATAAATTTCCTACAGTGTGAACATGTGTGCCACTTGTTCACACACAGATGTCTCTTGGGCAGTAATGAAGACACTATCTTCCAAACCCACAGTGTTACATCTGTGTACTATTTTCTGACACATCAAAGCTTCCACAAAATTAGTTCTCTTATGATAAGCATGGAATTTCACTATGTGGCAAATTCACATTCAAAATGAAATTAAAATTTATCAAAATACAGCTTCCCTAAAGGTACCAAATTTCCAGAGGATTCTGTCAAGGAAGAAAGCATTCAAAAAAGTAGGAAGAAAAAAAAAAAAGTAGGAAGAGCTGGGTATGATGTCTAGGATATCATGTAGAATGGCTGGAGGAACTCAACAACTCACCATGGAAACAAAACAAAGATCTACAGTTGGAAACACCAGGACTGGGGTCTCCACACACAGGAAGGGCTGTCCTGCGAAGGGAATGAGTTGGCATCATGAAATGATTCACCGTGTACTCCCCAGGCTGGCTGCCTGACAAGGTCCTTACCCACTCCAAGACTCAGCTGCAAGACTGGTGCAGTAGCAGTCCTTCCCACAGAGAGGTAGAGGGTACAGACGATAGTGGCAAGGGTCCAGCTGCTGTTGCTGATTCTACTCTTTTAAGTAATTGCTAGTGGCAGTGCTATGAGCTAGTGAACACATTCTGTTGACAAAATTAAGACAATTCAAGAGAGATGACAGGGGGCAAATTTTGGCTCAGTGCAGAGACTCATCACCTTCCTACCTTCAAAGTCATCAGGTAAACATGTTTTCCCTCATATGATACAGTTCCAATCCCCTGGCAATACCCCCAAAGCAGTATCACCTCATGGCAGGGAGATACAAAAGTGTAAGAATTTGACTAAATGACCAATGGGCTGTTTTTATCTCTGAGACTGTATGTAAGAAAGCTCTAAATGTGCCTGAAAGATGAATATACATCAGGTCCATTTTACTGAGAGAAAAATAATACACCACAGATTAAACTGATATTGGCAGATTATGATAGCAATATACTGCAAACATTTTAACTTTCAGAGAACCACTAATAATTCTGCACAAAATATGAAATCTGGTTCCCCTTTGCCAGCAAGGTAAACTGAGGAACAAGACCATGTCATACTACCAGGATGCTATGTTGAGTGGGTTCAGAAAGAAGCCAGTGTTTGTCAACAGACCCAGCAGTTTGGGTGACAGAATTCTTCAGAGTTGTGCTACACCCAACTACTGTTGGTCCACCTATCATGGCCCACTAATCATTCACCAGAGCTACAGACCAAGGCCAGGCTCTCTTCTCACTGTAGCATGCCTTACCTCCAGTGGAGCCAAGCAGAGCACAGGTCCCATTCTCTATGCAGATCATACCAGGCAGAAAGATAGCAATTTCTCAGCCTGGTCCCCTGGAGAGCTAGCTACCTGAAGATGACACAGAAGGCAGAAGACTGACCCACGCTTTGATCTACTCAGACCTGGGCATGGGCTTGAACTCTAGCAAGTGCAAGGTGAATTCAATGGCACATGCTATAAAGTGGGGATGATAACTCTTAGCCCAAATGGTTATAGCAAAGACTGAGTGACACTGCATCTGCTAGAACCTGGTGCTGTCTGACTAGCATCAAGTGGTGGATGAACACACAGGCTCAATGTTCTCCTTTTCACCCAAGACAGAAGAGGAGGACTGACGGTAGCATAACGTGGCCACGGTGACAATCCTCTCTTCCCTGCACCATCCGTTTTCCACTAAATGTCCAAAAAATGTAATATACAAAGCCAAAGACTACACTCCCTGTGAAGGTACACCATTAAAAGCTGTTTCTTTTAAAATGAAATTTTAGTATTTATTTGAACTATACTCCAATTCTTTGTAATTATACTGTATTTCTTTTAAATTCTGTTTGACCTGGTGCTATAATATTAGGCTGAAAAACAGCCCACATCTTTTTGTCAATGACCTTGTTATTAATAAGCCTGTATATATAATTTTATTATAGTAAATTATATTCAAATTAAATTCCATTTAATTTTACTCTATTACATAGCTGTGTCAAGATTTATTCATCATCCTAACACAGGGCCAGCTGTCTCTAATTTTTCCCTACTGTAAACAATGACACATGAACATCTTTTTGGAATAAATCTTTGTCCTAATTAATTAATTTATTAATTTATTTTTTGTATTTGCAGAACCGGGGATCAAACTCAGGACCTTGCACTTGCCAGCCAGGCACTTGTGCCCTTGAGCTATCTTCCCAGCCCCTAAATCATTTTTTTCTTTAGCCAGTAGAAAATCTGGTCTACAGTGGGGAGGAAGCCCATCAAGTCTTGGAAGTAGTGCACAGAAGACCACCTCCTTTACACTGTGGCAAGGCTGCCCACTTACTGTCTCCAAGCTAATTTATAACAGCTCACCTCTGAGTGTTGGTCTACAGGGGCCAGAGCATTCCCTCCAGGAGAAATGGCCCCAACAATAACCATTAACATAATGACCTTGGTCTAGTCAAGTCATTTCCATTTGAGGATTTAGTTTCTCTGATTGTAAAGCAATGGGCTTGAATAGGATTATCTTCACATTTCCATCATTCTTTCATGAATAACTGCTTTAGTGGAAAAAATCAGCTTCACAGACCCAACAGTGGCTTTCTGCAACAATTTTATTATCTGATTTCCCTGATGCTGACTTAACCTGATACCAACCACCGCAGCAATTATGAAAGCCTGTGCCCAACAAGAGTCCAGGAGTAGGGAAGTGAAGCCCTGACTTTCTGTCAAAGTGGAAAGAAATACTTCCTAAGCCATACCCACCAGCCCTGCTCTGCATGGCACTCAGAGGAACACCAGAGTCCAAGCATTTGCTGACCAGTACCGAGGGTCAGGCTGGAGTCTAACAGACCCTGTGCCAGGCCTAAGGTCCAGTCCCTGGGGCTCTTCTCTGCCTCTGCCCAGAATTTACCTGCACTATCTGCCTTCTCCAGCCACATATGTGGGAACTCAAAAGTGATGTGGAACATGCAGTGGAGGGAGACTCAGAACAGGCTCAGTGACAACAGCCTAGAGGGAAAGTTGCTAGCACATGCAGGGGGACACTGCACAAGCAGGCAGAAGAGTTTCAGAAGAGTGGCCTGGAGCTTTCCGCTGAAAGAACAAGAGGCGAGCAGTGCTGGGAACACCAACAAATACAGCTCTAGAACCTCTGGTGTGGACTGCTCAGGGTTGTTCTTCTGCACTACCCTCTAACCATTCTACAGAATGATCCTGATCATTTAATGAATCCAATCTGAGAGATATTTTGGAGTAAGCTCCATCAAAACTATTTCAAATGCAAACAGGAATAAGCGTAACTTATTTGGAAGAGCTGCCCCTTAGCTGAAGAAATTACATGGGCAAGAAAAGGACAAAGCAACCAGGGACAAATCATGTTCAAGCAACACCATGATCTTGGTCTTAACCATCCAGCAGAAAAGTTTAACCATGAGGTATAAAGAATAAAGCCATACTAACATGCCAAGCTGTAAAAGGTTCAAGTAAACAACTTTAGACATTGTCAGTTATGCTGATAACCCACTACTATTATGGACTATTGGACTATATTGCATTATTTTGCTGAAGACATGCATCTACAATATTTGAATGGCAATGCAACACCCATCTCTGGCAAAAGAAAACAAAAAGGGGGGATATAAATGAAAGACCACTTTGTAGTGAAAACAACAACAAAAAAATATATATATATCTGTATATACAAAATAGGATAGATATATAGCTACTTTCTCTTAGTTCAATGAAAAAAAATATTTGTACTAATAGTGTCTAGATGAGATATATCTATATCTTGTCCTTTGAATAAATACTACAAAGACAACAATATGCAATGTATGAATTATAACTGTCCTACTAACCTGTTTTGAAATTGTCTCATTGTGGTTTCTTTCTCATTAAAATTAATTTTTAAAAAATTTTTTTTAAAAAAACGAATGTCATGAAAGAGATTTTTAGGCCAGGCTATTTTAGGCTCTGCCCATACATGTACTGTGTGTAGCAATGTGTTTAAGCCCAAAGTAGCTGCTCACTAAGCAGAGCTGTTGCCAGCAACAGTGATGTCTGTGTGCTCAGAAAGCAGTTGATCCGGACAGGTGGTCCAGGCCCCAGTTCTTCCAAAGGCCCTTAAAAAGATGTTAGCTTTCTTCCCTGCCTTTCTTTCTCCCAGACACAAATCAGAAACAGAATTTGTGAAAAAGGACTAGGCAGAGTTAAAGACACTGATACCACTAACAACTGGAAAAGGTAATTTCTGAAAGAATTTTAGTGTTTACATACACAATATACAATACACACACACACACATACAGAGTTGATAGGAGTATGCATGCCTCCGTTTCTTGTTGTGTTTTAAAGTACATGCAAAAAAATGACATCTTAAAAGGTTAGAAGGAAATATGCCAAAATGTTAACTGCTGTAAATTCTGAGTGGTTGATATAAAAGTGTTGTTATATTATTTTAAGGACTTTCACTTGTTATTGCATCTTTCAACTATGTGAAAAATTAAGACACCACTGCTTCTGAGGAGCTGTTGTTCCATCCTCTCCTCTGTGTGCCATCCTTTCATGTGCTCCCTGTATGACTATATCTAACACTCGCCAGGCATGATGCACTATGAGGTCACAGCAGTGGAGCAAGCAGGCCCAGTCCTGGCCCCCTGGCACTCAGCCCTCAGTCCAAGCTCAGGACAAGCAGTGCTGAGAGTCTCATTTCCCAGCTGCTTTCCCAAGGAGTACAGCCTCAACCCTAGACTACACCTGACCTCAGCATCTCCTTCTTTCTCTTCTCCATTCATCCCTCTAACTCTAACCTTTCGTGGGGCTACCTCGGTGGCCCCTCTCTCTACTTCTCCCTCTCCCTCAGGCCCTTTGAGCCTGGCTCTTCTGTCTGGGACACTAGCACCTCAGTCTTCATGGGCCAGGCCCCTACAGTCTGGGTTTCAGTTCAGATCCTGTAAGCCCTCCAAAGCCTCAGCTGATGAAATCTAAAATAGCACCCCCATTCATTGTTGCTCCAGTCAGTTTCTTCATACAGTGCCTTTCTAAACACTAAGATATCCCACTCCCCTGTGTCAGTTCGGCCATTCTGGCTTGTACCTGCCTCTCTGCTTGTCAAACCCCTCACCTCTTCAAGTCTTCTCAGTGCTGCTTTCCTGGGCCACCTTCTTAAAAATCACAGTGGCACTTGGAACTTGCTGAGGCAGCAGATCTGTAACAGTCTCACCACACACACAAAATGGTAACTGTGTCAGTGACAGATGTGCTAAACTTGACTTTGACAATCTTCTCATAATGTATATCACATCATCATGTGAGTGCCTTGAATACATACAATATTTAATAATTATCCTCAATAAAGCTGGAAAAATAAAAATAAAACTACAGCCTGTTGACTCATTCATCCCTTTTTTTTTTTTTTTTTTTGGGGGGGGACCAGGGTTCAAACTCACCACCTTATACTTGCCAAGCAGGCACTTGTGCCACAGAGCTATCTCCCCAGCCCCTCACCCTAGTCTTGATTTACCTTTTCTTAGCACTTACCACCTACCTACACACTCTACCCCCTACTCACGTGCACACTCTATTAATTATGCATTTATTTTGGTCACTGTTTGAGAGAACATGAGGCTGGGTCTGTTCTGTCCACTGACCAATCCTAAGGTCTCACCAGAGTCCTCAGGGAACAGTGACACTACACAATTCCATTTCATAGTAATCACAAACACCTTCTTGTTTTTTTCACTTGTTTACTGTTTGTTTCCCTCAAGACAGCCAGAGTGAGAACCAGCAATGCAGTGCAGCAGCGGAAGGTGCTGTCCATGCACCCAGCAGGTAAAAAAGGGCCCAACACACTGATACATACAGAAAGAACACAAAGGAAGACCCTGTCAGCCTCCACCAGGTGTAGGCTTCTTCGACAAGGGGCTTCCAAGTAATCCAGTCATCTATTTTCCTGACTCTTAAAAAAATCTGAGCCATCCTAAAGGAATCATTATTCTAACTACCATAATCACAATGTAAAAATAATTATTTCACTTATTCTGTCTTCCAAGTTTGGAAGTCAACTTCAGACTAATTGCTGCCTAAATCCCAGTAGTAAACAAACCGGTTTTGCATTTTATGTTACCATGAGACTCTCCAGGTTTGCTCTTCAGAGCCAAAGAAATGTTGACACAGTTGTACACCAAGTTTCAACATGCTGATCATGTTAAAATAGTGCACAAGAAATATTTTTCCACTTTATAAAAAGCCAGACTGTTTACATGCTTAAGCGGCCAGAGACTTTGCTATCTGTGTGTGGTCCTGAAGTTTCAATATCATAACCATGAATACAAAGTGAAGCAGCAGGCAACAAACTAGTTTATGTAGTTCCACAGTCAAAATGGGAATCAAACAGGCAAGAGCTACTAAACAGGCAGGTTACAAGGGGGTGGAAAAGGGTGCTTCTTGGCATCTAATTTTAATCTCTCTTTGAAGAAAAGGAGTACTTTAATAGAAATAGGGTTACATGTATATGTATCTAACACAGAAAAACTATGAGAGGGAAGGAAGGAGAGCGAACATTCAGAGCCCCCAAGAGCTCTGACCTACAAATTTCTTACAAAATTAAGCTGAAACATCTGAGTACAGCATTGACCACAACCCAAAGTCAAGTAAAAGATCTATGAAACAGTCACCAAACACAGACCTTCAGTGCAAACACAAAAGAGATGACAGATGTTACTTTGTCTTGATTCATTGGCTTAACACAGGCTATGGGTAACTGCTCAGGAGTACTCAGCCAGGGGTCCCCAAGCTAAGAGCCTGGCCAGAGGAGGAGAAGACATGCCCCCTCTACTGTGTCCTTCTCCTTTCCAAGTAGCCCTGGCTCAGGATGAGAGTGATTTAGTCTTTTATCAAGCTAGAAATAGAATTTATACAGGTGCTCCACCCTGTCCAGATAAGACAGAATAAAGAGAGAAATCACAGAAAAAAAATGATCTATACCTAACTAGCTGAAGACATGCTCACATTCCCAGAGACCACAGCTGAAATACTCAAGACAAATTTCTGCATTCTTGGCTATTTGCATTTATCTTCTCTCTAGGTCCCCCAAGTGCTTTAGGTGAGCACGGCTCTCACTTTTTAACTATTCTCTACTTGAAGGAAGTTTTTATTATTGTCTGTGTGTAAAGAAAAATAAATAATCACATAATGTAAGCAGGTTGATGTTGTAACACAAAATGCCATTTTCCATTCAATTGCCAAATGCACAAACTTTCATTTTCAGTTGAGTAAGTAAGTGAAAGAATGGTACTTGGGTTAACTTTCTGCTTTCCTGGCATTATTATCTTTTTTCTCCCACAGTTTCTTATACAGAGTCTTCCGTGGTTACAGGTGAGAAGAGCTTTCCTGTTGCTATGAGAACAGTGTAAATAAGTCAACTTTAAAATTCACTTTGGGTATTTTTTGAGTTAGCTCAGTGGTTTAAGTGCCTGCACAGGCAACCCCAGTCAGGCACAGGGGATGGTGGTTTGATCCCTAGACCCACCTTTAGGGCAGCCTGAGCCAGCCACAAAAGGGGGGGGGGGATAAATTTAATCCCTGGTACCACAAACAAACAAACAAATAAATATAAAATTCACTTTTGGGGCACAGAGCCACTATACTCCTGGCTACCTAAGTCCCACTGTGTGTGTGCTGTACACTCTTCCCTACAGCAGTGGATTGTGACCACTTAACATGGTTTCCCACAAACATGGCCACCATTTTTCTGGCCAGGAAAATCCACTAAGCCTCATACAGGTCTTCTGTAAATACTGAGAGAGTTCTATACACAGATCTAATGATGCTTTCAGGAGAAGCATTTAAGACCAGAATCACATTTCTCCAAGTGCAAAAACACATGAACACCCGCCCCCCAGGGCCCACTAAATAAATATCTGTAGTACTTCTTAAATATGAATGTCTCAGAGCATTGGTTAAAATGAGAATCCCAAAAGCACTGGTGTAAACGCAGGCTGGAAAGCAATGGAGCACCCCTGGGAAAGGCCTCTTTAGATGCAAAACACAGTAACTATTTCTGCACCTGCACCTTCTGTATCTTCCTCACTAGAGAGTGTCCACAAGAAAAACAGGGTGGCTTCTGCCTGTCTTTTCAAGGAATTCTGTATTCAGTTAATCTGTTCATTTTTCTAATGCTTTTAAGTCGGGGGGGCGGGGGGAAGAAAAGCACACAGGATTCATTTTATTAAATCCCTCTACATGGTTTGAGGTCCAAAATCTCAGTTCTAGGGTGAGTCAGTCAATAAAAACAGCACTGAAAAAAGCTCAAGGCTGTCAGAAGGGTAAAGACTGCTCTCTCGCTTCAATAAACCACACACGCTTTCTTAATGGGCATTTTTTCCTCATAGTGTTGTGTGAATTCCATCCCTATACAAAATACAAACGTAACTCCAACTCATAGTACTTGTGTGCATGGTAATGTTTGGAAACAGGGTCTTTGCGGGTGTAATCATGGAAAAGGGAGGTCATTATACAATATAGTAGGTGTCCTTAAGAGAAGACAAAAAACGGAGGGAAGTCACTGTATGATGACAGGGATCTACTTAGTGATGTAGCTTAGAAAGGAACTAAGAATGGCAAGGGTATGGCAGTAAAGAAATGCAGAAAAATCCTATCATTAGGAAGCTTATGTGATAATGAAAATTCAAATTCAATAGAAAATAAAGCCTCGAACAAGATATGAAATGATGGAGATGGGCAGAGCCAACAGATTAGAAGGGGCAGACACGAAGCCTCAAAGGAAAGATCACACATGAGGATGAGGTTTGTAACTGTACTCCAAGTATCTCAGGAAGAGCATTAGGCAGCAGAAGCAATCTCATCAGCCAGGGGCTGGAGATTTCAAAGAACAAGAAGGCAGGCGAGGCTGTAGGTGAGTGGACACTGAGCAACCCTCATATGCACCCAGAGCATGGTCTGACTTGAGAGTCTCTGCCTGGATACAAGGCACTTTGGGTCACACCTGGTACTGAGCACAGGGATGCCACCTTCTGCTAGAGGTCAGCAAGCTGCTGATGTAGTGTGAGGAGAGGGTAGGCTAAAGGGGTACAGGCCAAAGCCCAGGCCAGAGGCTCATAAGGTATCATTCCCTAACACAGAAACACACACAGTAAGTGCCTCCCCAATGCCAGCAGCATCAGCAGTGACCCCCACTTCCCACCCACCCACTGAGCCACAGAGCTGACAAAGACAGCCATCAGTCCTTGGTTACAGGAGTTCCTGCAAGTTAGAGGCACTGAAGACTATAAATCTGCCACATTAGCCAGTTAGCCTTGTCTGTGTATCTATCCTAAAGAAGACAATCATAAACTGCATTTCAGATACACTCAATACAAAGTCTGCCCATTCTTTGCTTAGTGAAAAACGACATGCAAATCGAAACCCACATTGAGGTATAGTGAAGGGAACATGGTCTACCCCATTTATCAGGGTTCTGGAAGCATGATGTATACAGGCATTCCTAACTGGCTCAGAATAGCTCAAGTACACTTTCTACAAAAGTCCTTTAACATGATTAGACACTAAAATGACCTATGCCTTCCAAGAACATGAGAAGAATTAGTACACAAGGACACAAATACAGTTTGATGGTGATGACCATTCCTATTTTGCCTCCAGTCCTCTTTAAGTCTGTTTGTTCGCGTGAGCAGAAGCAAGCAACACCTGCCACCTGCAATGACTGCTGTGCCTCTATGGCCACACAAAAGTTTTTGGCAGCCCTGCCAACCAGCCTCAAGAACCAAGTGGGTTGACTGTTACCTAGAAGAGGGAGAACAGCGGAGCCCAGTAAAGGACAAGCATTGCCAGGAATGTGTCCTCCGCACCCCCCCCCACACCCAACTCCCACCCTCTCTATTCTACCCGTTACAGTGGGCGCTGGGTTCCCCACCCCTGAAAGGTTTCCCAGTGCTCTGCTCTGGCAACTGCACACAACTCAGGGAGCTCCTGGCAAATCCATCCATTTGGGATGTGAATAATTCCTCTTTAAAAAAGCTTCAGTTCCTTTACTACTTACTAGCGTTTTTCTGAAGGACAGATTGTGGGGGGAATGAAGAAATAAAAAAGCAAATCGAAACCGGAAGATTACTTTCGCTTTGAAGTACAATGGAAATCCTTCTGATCTGCATAAGAGTGGGAGGTGTAGAATAAGAATCCTAGCAAGGCCTCATAGCTGCCTGAGTGGACTGAAGGTCTCCAGAGAAACAACCAATAAAAGGACAACATAATCAGAACAGGGAAGGGACAGTCACCCTACCACCTCCATGAAAAAAAGAGCTATAATTTTCAAAGAACCTGTCCAAAAACTACTGCACTGCAATGACATAAAACTGGGTTTGAAACTAAGACCTCTTCTGAGCCAGAAACAGACTGAAATAAGCAAGGGGCAGGGTAAACACCAAGGACCTGGAAAACAACATTAACCAATTCATTTGTATTAAGAACAATTATAGAAGTTGACGTCTAAATAAAATCTGCTAAGTCTGGGTCATATTTGTAAAAAGGATAAAAATACTGCATATATTAAAAGAGTTTGTTGGGAATTTTGGAACAATTTAATGTGTGAGAGACACTACAGATGGCTGGACCCCAAACCTCATTTTCTAATTCTCCCCAGCCATGGAAGGACACAGAGCACAATCTAGCCCACAGGATGAAATCTCTTAGGTAGCTCTGGTCTCTGCTTTGCTGATGAAGGGCACTCCTCAGTGGTGTATTTTTCTTTTCTCATTTGCACTCTCCAATTTCTTCCTGTGTGGTACATAGATATGATGTATATGAGTGCAGTAGCCAGGAGGCAAAGAGGAGGTGAAGCCAGTCAGGCAGGGATTGTAAGATGACAGACAGGAGGAGGCTGGTCAGGATTCCAGATTGTGTATTGTGCAAGCAAACTAATGCCTATTTTTTTTTTTTTAATGTCTCTTAGGTTGGGTTGTCTGCTACTTGTAGTTAAAAATAAAAATAACTATAATTCCAAAAAAGGATAGAAGAGGGACTTCAACATAGAAGAAAACATATAAAGTTGAGGTGAAATCAGAAAGGGGGGGCACAAATAAAATAAATGTTAAATAGAACTATATCATAGTCGAACTGTATTAATATTTCCAACAAATGTAACCTATGAATAAGTATAGATTACACCAAACTAGATAGGTAGGTAGGTAGGTAGGTAGGTAGGTAGGTAGATAGGTAGGAAGGACCAGCTATTTGTAACTTAAAGGTAATGTACAGAAGTGAATTATTATCTAGCAAATTTAATTGGGTTGATGTTATTTGGAGTTCTGTATGCTTCAGTTATCTGAATGTCCACTTGTTTTCTCATATTTGGGAAGTTTTCTGCTATTACTTCTGCCCATATTCTTTTTATATCATTTGAATTGACTCCTTTCTCATTGATTCCTATTAATCTCACATTGTTCACTTTTGGATCATCTTGCAGATGTTGAATTATTTTTTCCTGCATTCCGGTTGTTTTTAAAAGATCCTTTCTTACTCTTTCACTGGCTGCAACTGTGTCTTCAAGATTCGAGACTCTATCTTCACTTTCATTCATATGGCTCTGCCAACTTGTGATCGAGATTTTATGTTCTTATATATATCTCTTTGAAACTGTTTCATGCGATCTATTTCTTTCCTATATTGTTCCATCAGGGACTCCATCATTTTTCTATTCTCCTCTAATTTTTTATCAATGTCTTCTTTAGTAGTATTGAAGTCTCTCATTATAGTTATCCTTTCTCTCTCTAATTCAGAGATTATTTCTGTTCTGTTCTCCTCTCTACCTTTCTGTAGTTGTTCCCCTACTTGGGATGCTATTGATTTAGACATGTGTTTGTTAACTTCAGATATTATTTCTGCTCTGATGTTCTACATACATTTCTCCAGTCGTTTTTCCACTTCATGTATTTCTTTTTTTACTTCAGATGTTATCTCTGATCTCAGTTGCTCTATAAGTTTCTGCATTTGTCTGTCTGCCTCAGATGCTACTGATTCAGAGGTCTCATCTGCATGATTCCCATTTTCTTCCATGGTAGTGTCTCCTGTATTTGATTTGGGTGGACTCGGGTGCTGAGATTGCATCTTACTCCTTGTTGTCATCATTTTTTTTTTAATTATTTATTTTTTTTCTTGTTTCAGAACCTTTGTTTGTTTATTCACTCATTTTTGTAGCCGGCTCAGCCCGCTCCAAGGGCAGGGCTGGCGCAGCATGTGGTGCCGGGGATTGAACTGTGGTCCCTGAAGCTGCCCAAGCTTTCCCAAGCAGGGGCTTTAGACCACTGAGCCATCCCGCCATGCCCCTGTTGTCATCATTTTGTATGGAAGCGATCTCTGCACTTTGGTGACATTATGCTGTTAGCGTCTATGGGCATTTGATCTGGATCCCCCAAATTTGTTCCCTTCCAGAAGTTCCCGGCTATATGTCAGAGCTCGGGCTGCTGGCTGCTGTAAAGCCCTGTGGGTCTGATCTGTGGGTGGAGGTGGAGGTCTGGAATTGAGGAGTCCTGGTAGGCTCATGGACCAGATAGGTTGCCACATGAGATGTGTGATGGGTTCGATACTGGAGCTTGGGCAAGAAGGGTTGAAAAGAAAAAAAAAAAAAAGGGAAAACAGGGGAGGCGGGCCAAGGGTCCTTACCCAGCCATAGCATGGGCCCGACAGGATTGGTGGAAGTCAAGCAGGGATCTGAAAAAAAAAAAAAAAAAAAAAACAGGGAGAGGGGCCAAGGGTTCTTACCCAGCAGGCACACGAGCCACATGGGATTGGGACCGGAAGTCAGGCCTATCTAGCAAATTTAAGAAACAACAAAAACAACCTCATGATAAATCACTAACCATAGCCCTAAAGATAAATACTTAATACTATAAACCTAAAATCTATGGCAATGACAGTCATGGAAATGTTCAAACTTATCAGCACAACTTTAAAATATATAAATCAGAAACCGACAAAATACAAAAAGGAAATAACAAATCCATAACTAGAAACACTAACAGCTAAGGAAAGAAAGTCTCAGCTAAATTAGAAATTGACAATAAAAAGTCATCTTCTTGTGTATTTTAAATCTCTACATTTCTTACAAATCCTAATACAATATAAATGGCTATTACACTGAACTGTTTAACAAATAACGACAAGACAAAAAGTCTGTACATGTTCAGTTACAAATGCAATTTTCTCCCTCAAATATTTTTTTGCCAATTGCCAGTTAGTTGAACCCATTGATATGGAACTCACAAGACATGGAGGATTGGATGGTACCAGGTAAACTAAGGATCTAACTATGAACAACAAAAATTCCTACAAAAATTTCAGAATCCAGAGGGCATAATTGTCTATAAGGGATAAAATCACATAGCAGATCGATCCATCACCAGAGCTTATGCATCCAGGACTATACTCCAAATCCATAACAATGTGTGGCACAAGCAAACTACACGATTTTATACTAAGCATGCATCATTAAAAGTCTGAAAATGTGCAAATCAATACCAAATGTTGTTTATGTCACATATGGTATAGAAAAGACATTAAAACTTAATAGGGAGGCTGAGACAGGAGGATCAAAATTTTGAGGTCAGCCTGGACAACTTAGCAACTTACCAAGAATCTAGCTAAAAACAAAAAGTAAAAAAATGACTAGATATGGTACAGCACAAAAGAGCTGGGTACAATCTTCAGTACTGCAAATAAATAACACACCTCAAACTCTGGAAAACTGCTATTTTCTAGGGTGGGTGAAAAGTTACAGGTTGAAGAGACAGACATACGCACTAAAATTCAAATATGTTTATTATGTTCTAACCCAATGATACTGATAGTGTACCTGCTATTACCTCGGGTGATGAGTTCCTGAATTTTTGCTAAATAATTATGTCCCAATTTACACATACATCATGTATTCTTTTTTTTTTTTTGGTCTTTTTGAGACAGGGTCTCACTGTGCAGTTCAGGCTGGCCTTGGCTGGTCTCGAACTCGCACCAATCCTCCTGCCTCAGCCTCCCAAGTGCTGGGAGTACAGGCGTGCGCCACCACGCCCGGCTCCATCATGTATTCTTTTCCATGTAACAAATTATTATAAGATGCAAAAGTTTAAAGATTTAATAAAAGACACTGCTTCTGAAGGAAGGAAGAAAGAAAGAAATCTGCAGATCTAAAAGATACATTGTTTGGGAGAAAGTAATACAGTATAAAGTATAACTGCTTAGAGGATGGGTATAGCTGGACATTCTCTAGCCATTCACTCACAAAAACAAAGGCTCCAGGGAAACCCTGAGAGGAACTTCTGAGGCCTTCTGCAAAGCCAACAATGGAGCCATGTCCACATGCTCTGAGGTAAAGGAAGTTAGATCTAAGGCCATGGCACCTATGTGAATTGCTGTCTCATATCAGACAACAGGCAGGCAAATGTCATAAAAGGACAAGATAAAAACTTTTGGAAGCAAAAAATATCAAGGAGCTTCTCTCATGTTTATGGCTTGTTGTTATTTTGTTTGTTTTTGACACAGTGTCACCCTATGTAGCTAAGGCTGGTTTGAACTTGCACTATAGCCCTGGCAGGCCTTGACCTCATGATCCTCCTGCTTCAGTCTCCCAAGTGCTGGCATAACAAATGTATCTTGCCATGCGCAGCAAAGATCTGCTTTTGAAGACAGATGGATTTACCCCACAGAAAGGTAACCAGAGAAGGGGAGGCAGAGGTGAAGGAACTAGCCATGATGGGAAACTTCAGGCACCTGTTTTATGCTTTTCTTTTAACACTGAATATGTTAATATAGTTGTTTTTTTTTTTTTTTTTTTTTCCTAAACTACAATCTTAGTATTCAGATTAAATTATAGTGTTGTCACTTGGTGATAAATAAGTGAGTTCTGGGTTGCAATTCTGGCACTCATTCTCTGCATGCTGGCCATCAATGGATTAAGGATAAGCATGAAAAGCATTTAGAGTGAAAAACAAGGCTAAACAATATCACAAATATGACTAATTACAAGGGCTAAAAATAATCTGACCTATACAAACTAGAAACAAAATAAGAGTAGTTGTGGGAGCAACAGGAAAAACTATAAAGGCATTATTAATTTCTTCATTTTCATTAAGAAGAGTTGAGGGACAACATTATGCGATAGTTAGGCAAAAGTATACCAGGATATTCCTTTAAGAGTTAATTAAATTTGCAAGTAACTAAAACAACACCAAAATTCATTACCAAAGCATGCAGTAATTTGCTTTTTTTCCGAAGTGGAGCTCAGCTAGGCCTAGTGATACACACCTGTAATCCCAGCTATTTAAGAGACAAAGGAAGAGGGCCAGATTTAAGGCCAGCCTAGGCAAACTAGCAAGACTCTTTCTCAAAAATAAAAAATAAAAAAATGCTGAGATGTAGCTCAGTGCTCCTTGGATTCAATCCCCAGTACCTCAAAAATAACAACAAAACTGCTGAGCCAACTGATAGGCCACAAGGTGACAGAATCACTCTCTCATGCGCTTCCATGATAGTAACCTAAATGGGGAAGAAACAAGGGAGGGGGGCTTAAAGTAGCTGGGATAGAATTTTGCCTCACCCTGAATACACCCCTGTGAGCACATGAGCATGTAAAAGCCATCTGTGTTGTACCCAAAAAAAAAAAAAAAAAAAAAAAAAAAACAAGCTGAAAGCTGCTGAATTGGGGCATTAAAATCAAAGAATGAATGCAAACTAGCTCTAACCACTGAAGCCATGTTCACAGGGAGAATGAACAGACACTAAAATAGAAGAGCAGACAACAATGCAAAAACATCCTAAATCACTGTTTGACCAATAATTTCAAACTGCAGATCCACCAAATCCTTTCAACTCTTAATAACTACCAGCAACATGGATGGGTTGAGTTTTAAGTCCCTCCATTCTCTCAGGGTCCTCTGGAAAAGGGACAAAGGAAGAAATAAAATGCCAACACAATTATTGGTCTACAAAATATTGGGGTTAGAGTCAGAAATATTACAAGCTAAGAAACCTTCAATGATCTAATATTAGAAGATTCTATAAGTCTAGAAATCTTAATCTCATGAGGGGTCATTTTATTAAAAACATATGTATTTGACACTATAACAAATATTGTTACAAGAAGACAAGTAGGCCAAGAAAAGCTGAATATTCTTTGTTCTGTGGCTCACTTTCAACCAGGAGAGCTCTAGAACAGCAGGAGGAAAACACCAGACACAGATTCACAAGTGAGATATTTTCATTGTTGCATTTTACACATGAACACAATAAAATTAATAGTTATAAACAATGTTATACACTTATATAAAGAAGATTTAAGCCTTAACAATAAAGAAAAAGAAGAAATTTCTACTACTTCAAATCCTAAAAACATCTTTCAACACATGACATGCTCAGTAGGTTCACATGGTAGACTGTGTCATAAGGTTTTTCACTGTGATGGTGTTTTTCCAAGGTGTGTCATTCATAACCCATACAGGTGATTCATTGGAGCCTCTCCCAAATATTATTCTGGGGACATTTTTAGGCCCTTCCCTATGTATTAACCTATGAAAGATACATGGGCAGAATAAAACTAAACAATTATTTCAATTGTACTTGGTAGGTTTCAGCTGCAGGTTTATACTAGAGAAGTAGATGGAGACATATATTATAAGTTAGTGACATGTCAAGAAAGAGGACAACCCCAGGTAGAATACTGGCTCGTGTGAAGCTGCTGTGAAATACACAAGCCAGTGTGGATATTGCAGATGTTTCACAGCTTATAGAGAGACAAAGAATCTAACAGATACCTGAGTATCATGTATCTATTTTGCTGGTTCCTTCAGAAAAAATTGTACTAAGCCTATGCATGTTCATAAGAGATTATCCTACAACTTTTGGGAACAAAAGTTCATGAAATGCTACCCAGCATATGCTAATCCCAAATCAGCAGAAAAGAGCTACATGCTTTTTGGTTATATACTATCGCCACAGACTAGACATGCTGTCATTTTCTTAGTGTGTCAACTTGGAAGGGACAGCCTTGCCTAATATTTAGCTTAAGGGAAGTATCAACCAGGAACACTTGAATGAAAAAAAAAAAAAAAAAAAAAGGAACTGAAAAAAGCACATTTCTCCTGTATTTTTGCTACATTAAGAAGTGTAACAACAGTTTCTCTGCTGAAAATTGCGTGCACTTATTTAAAGTATTAATCATCCGAAGTCACGGTGGGAAGGTCCTGACATCATTTACTCCAAGACTTTGCTTTACAAATAAGGAAGCAGAAGTCCAAGAGGGCCTTGCTCACAGTTGGTGGCATTTGCGGAACCAGGACTGTAACTAGTTTCCTGAGGTCACTGCAATGAGGCACCATAAACTGGATAGCTTAATCCAGAAGAAATTCCCTATCTGCAGTCTGGAGGTGAAAAGACTGAAATTAAGATATAGGCAAGATTGGCTTTTGCTGAGGGCAATAAAGAAAGTCTACTCCATGCTTGAGTTCCTGACATTCAGGGACTCAAGTGTTCCTTGGCTTGTGGATGGCTTTCTCCTTGTGTCTTCACATCACCTTCCCTCTGCGGTGTCTGTCTGTGTGCCCCAACTTTCCCTTTTTATCACTACGTCAATTATACCAGATTAATGACTTCACTGTTTTTCAGATCCTATTTCCAAATAAGGCTACACTCTGATGATCTGAGGTATCAAGGGCAAGAATATCACCATCCCTTTTTCAGAGAACATGATTCAATCTTTAATATAGGCTATGAGTAGAACTCTGCTCAAGACCTGAAAAAAAAAAATCTCTGAATTTATGCTGGTGGCCTTTCTCATTCACAGATTTCTGTGTCTAGGATGAGATATTCTGGAGTCTAGATAACAGGCCCTACTTACCAAGTCAGACACAACTTCCATCCATAAGTTCTAATCCTGCAAAAAGACAATGAACAATTCAACCACCAGTAGAGGGAAGCTATTATCTCATTTGGTCATAAATGTTCACCAATATATTTAAACTTATTTCCTTATAAAAAGGTTTGAACTATTCCTGCAAAAGATGTGCCCTTCTCTAACATGTCTAGCATTCAAAGGAGGAGAGTAGGAAAAAATAGGGCTATGGAGGAAGAATACATTAAATCAGCCCCTACTCTGCTCTCCTGTACATCTTAGTCTGCTTAGAAAAGAGAGCACATCTGCAGTTTCTTTCGGCAGGAAGGACCTGAAGCCTCTGAATTCTAGCAGGCCTCGGTTTCCTTCTGCTGCCTGGTGACCCATCAAGCATGATCACAGGCAGTGAGGCCAACAGCTTGGCTGTGGCATCAGTATTCCAGCTTGGTGGCATTTTGTAGGAGCCTCTGTTCAAACTAGTCACTCATCACTTGCCCTGCTGCCTAAGTATTCTGGAGTCTAAAGATAATTGTCATATTGTCTCATCATTTTCCATGATAAATTAATGACATCTGTAATATTGAGTCATAAAAAGTCTATCCAAAGAACTATATTAAAAATTACATGGAACTGATTTCTCTGAGTGGCCTCTTGACAAACACATGACCCACCCTTTCCCATTAAGGCCTTTAGAACCCTGATTCTACAGCTGGCCTTGGAAAATTAAGAATAATGTTTAACCGTACAAGATCTGACAAATTATTATAGTTCCAAAATGTTAATAAATTAGTGCTCAGCAGGACTAGACTAGATGCTGGCTTTGTTTTAAACTCTTGAAGAGCTACTGCTTAAGCAATCATTTTTCTACAGAAGACAGAGACATCTAGAGCTAGGAGCTAGGAAGGCATGTGAGCTACCCTAACCCACTATTTGCTTACTGAGGAAGACACTAAGCACTAATGCATTGAAGCAGCTCAGTCAGGTGATTAGGCAAACTGCCTATTAACACACTTAGCCTTTGATTACAGGAAGGAAAGAAGAAAGGAAGGAAGGAAGGAAGGAAGGAAGGAAGGAAGGAAGGAAAAGAAGGCCCTCAATGTTGGACATTGCTAGGCTAGCCTTGAAGGTGTGTACCACCAAGCCAAGGGCCATCATTTTTGCCATATAGTCCATGCATTAATCATCTCAGGAATACTCACTTAGGCACTACCAAATTTAGAGTCTTTTTATCAACCGTTCAAGTGACAATCACCCTCTTCTTAGGCATAATGGGGTCAATGGGAAATATTCTAAGTAGACTATTAACCAGAAGCCCAAAGTCAAGTGGTGAAAGATCTATGAAACAGTTACCAAACATTGGTTCAATAGCTTAAGACAGGTAATGAACGAGTGATCTCCTAGAAGCACTCAGCAGAGGTGGTTCCCAAGCTTACAGCATGGCCAGAGATGACATGCCCCATGCAGTGTGTCCTTCATATGGGTATGGCTTTTCAGTCTCTGTCTTAATCTGCTTTCTCATGCTACAACAGAATTTCTGAAGCTAAAGAATATATAGAGAAAATAACTTTACTTTGACTCAATTCCAAAAGTATAGTGTAGGAACCTGGTGAGGGCCTAATACTGCTCCTGGAAGAAAGCTAGAAAAAGACCAAAGTGCGATGGGGAGCTTGTTTTTCTAACAATCCATGTTCACAAGAACACCTCCTGACAGAAGGCCTCTATCCAGTTACCTCCCACAAAGCCTCACCTCCCAGCACGGCTGCCTGCAGCACCAAGCCTCAACATGAGCTTTGCTGAGGACAAATCGCAGCAGTATCCTAACTAGGATGAACCTTTCTTGAGGACAAGGGCACTTATCTTTTCATTGGCTTAGGCATTAAATACCTATGAGTGCTAGTAATGTACAAAAAGACTGGAGATATCAAAAGTATTTCCTCACACAAAGGCATTTTCCCTAAGGACTTTTCGTGCCTGCCACAGTAACTCACACAGTGACAACCACAGTACCATAGTAGGTCTGTCTCTTTACTATAATGCTGACAGATGGGAAGCTTGCAGTCTTTCCACAACACTAACTGATCACCAGAGCAGTTAATCCCCAGAAAGTACTTCTTAAATAAGCAAGTGGTGCTTCTAGCTAAAGAAGGGGGGACTATTTTAAAATCCTTTCAGTGACACTGCCTTTATAAACTTGAGACCGAGATTTAACCCTACCATACTTTATTTTGCTATCTAAATAAATCAAAGACTTTGTCATCATAGGAAAGGTGAAATTCTTTCCCTCATACACCCTCGGTTCAAGAGACACATTAACAGAAAATTACAAAAATGTATTCAGCACAAGTTTTATGTGGTATGGGAGCATTCACAAGGAAATGAAGATCTGAACAAACATGTAAACTATATATGCTCTTTGCTTTGATGTAAAAGTGGAAAGTCTTAAAGAAGCATGACTAGACACAAAAGTGTGACCTAATGGTAATAAACCGGAGAAAATACAGCTAGGTGTATTTGTTTAAGTTTTTCTTTGACTCCTTGTCTTCAGAGATAAGGACATCTCTTTCCTCTAAGTATAGGGAGGGCACATCTGGAATTAGGTTCTTACAACCTGCTTAGGCAAAGGTCACAAAGTCCTTCCTAACTTATGAGCTGCTCCTGGGATGGGGGAAGGGTGATCTGACCACTGCTGCTCTCACAAATGCCAGGGTGCCCTACTTTGGACTGGTATTCCCTGACCTCTATCATCATCACATACTGCTTTCTTGGAAAGCATTATTTTAAAATGTTTTTTCTTTTTGTTTCTGGTTTCTTCTACAGTCAGGAAGTAACTTAATATCTAATTTGCATTCTTGCAAGGTTTAAGTGAGACTTTTTCATTTCTTATCAATCAGTCAGTACCATGCAACAGTCTTCATTATGATTCTGTTTGCAAGGAAAGCGAAGAACTTAATGCAGCCCATACTAATTATAAAAGTATCCCCTGTATTTTTGATCTATGGCAATAAATGAACAATTGTGAAAAGAGAATGGCTGAGTAATCATCATAATATGGACAAAAGCAAGTGAACAAATAATGCTTTTTATTTTTTTCCAGTTAGATTGTATTGATATGCACAATTATCATGTTCATCATAGAGAATTTATATATTTTGTACATGATATATCGATTTTTTTCCTATTCCCCTATCTTTCTTTCAATCCTTTCCTCCAACCCCTCCCCCATTTCAAAAAACTTTGTTTCCATTTTTCTTTCTTTCTCATTGATTTTGCTTTTCCTTTTTTTCTTTCTCCTTTCCTCCATGTTTCTTTCCCTCCTCATTTGAAAATGTTGTTCCCATTTGATAATATCTATTTTACATTTTGGCCCTTGTTTACACTTTCATCATATATATATTCATTACATTTCATTATATATTTTATATATTATATATTATATATTCTTAATTCATTCACTAGTTGACGGGCACTTGGGCTGTTTCTAAGATTTGGCTATTACAAACTGTGCTGCTATAAAAATGGATGTGCATATATCACTGTATTTCTGATGCTTTATACTCTTTCAGGGACATAGCAAAAAGGGTTATGTGGAACCTCTAGTCCTAGTTTTTTGAAAAAGTACATTAAAAACCAAAACTAAAACAAAACAAACAGCTTCGAGCTGTAGATGTCCCTCATTGACATATTGCATACATGAGGCAATGAGTTTGATCTCCAATGCTGTTAAAAAAAAAAAAAAAAAAAAAAAACATACATACATACATATCCTTATTGGATAAATTTGCATATTTTTAAATTCATCCATTTTAAGATTCTCAGTTTGATGAGTTTTAATAAATTTATAAAACTGTACAACTACCACCACCATCTAAAAACAAAGTTTCCCCTGCCCATTTTACAAATGTGCTCTCTTTTCTTTCTATAAAGCATGGAAAATGGCTACCTAGTAGGCAGTTAAGAGGAGAGACATGCACATCTAGTCTAGTCCCACCTGTCCCCAACAAAGAGCAAAGTCTGATACAGATGCTCTACCACAGCAGTTCTCAACCTATGGGTCGCCGCGACCTCGGCAGGAGTCAAATGACCAAAACACAGGGGTCACCTAAAGCCATCGGAAAATGTTATTTATTTGGAATTACAGTTTTGAGGTAGTCACCAAAATTATTTTTTGGTTTGGGGTCATCCCAACATGAGGAACTGTATTGTGGGGTCACAGCATTAGAAAGGTTGAGAACCACTGCTCTAACACAATCCTAAGAACAGTGGGACTCCACAAAGATTGCTACACATTGTTCCCATAGGGAAGAGAAGGAATCATGAATCTACAGGCAGGAGAAATGGGCCAGTCCATCTGACTTCTGTGAAAACTCCCAAAAAGGCTTTTCTTCACAACAAAGTGGAAATCTAAACAAAACTGGTATCTTTAGAACTTAAAACACCAAACTTAATGTTCAGCACCTACTCTGTCATGGAAAAACACACATGAATGTTCTGGTCAGATAGTTCGTTACATTTCTAATATTTCTTAGTATTTAAACTGAAGGCTGAAGGAAGGAGGTAAGACTCTTGGTTTTGTAGAGAATTATTGATAGTGTTAAAATCTGGAAAAACCAGCTTAAGCACATGAGTGTTAGTATTGTTACCATTTGTTTTTCCCCTCCCCTGTTGGTATCAGGGTTCAAACTCAGGATCTTGTGCCAGTCAGGTTGCTTAAGCCACTGAGCTATCTCCGCAGTGCCCCGCAACCATTTGCTTTATTTAAAACTTGCATTCAGGGGCTGGGGATTTGGCTAAGCGCTAGAATGCTTGCCTAACAAGCCCTGGGTTCGGTCCTTGGCACCAAAAAAAGAATAAAACCTCCTGTAAAAAACAGTTCCACAAAAAAAAATCAATAAAATGAAAAAAACCAAAAACAAACAAGGTAACAGTGCGCACAACCTTTAAAAAAATAAATAAGTAAATAAATGAAACTTGCATTCAGTTTAATGATTATTACTTATCATAAAATGCTCCATAGTGCTGAAAATGGGTGAAGAGAGAATCAACATTCATTGTATTTTTTTCAGTTTCAAATCTTTCCATAGTTTTCTTTAAAATACAGACACACACACACACACACACACACACACACCCCTACCCATCCAGAATCCCTACAGTACACAAGCTAATTCATGTAGATTTTATAGAAGGCACTCTTCAGATGTGAACTCAAACACCAGCTAAAAATAAACATTCCAATAACCAACTCAGTGAGGGACAGCAGCTCAAGAATGCACTGTCATGACAGATGGAGAATCAGTCATTGTGGGAAGTGAAACAGTCATGCAAGAGACATCGGAACTGATACAGCGATATCTAATTCCATGGGGCAACCTTTCAAAAGTAAGCATTTCAACAATCAGCTGCTAGAAGACTATGTACAGTGGCTAGCAGCACTATTTGAGAACAATAACAACAAAAATTCTACAGCTACATGCCTTCTCCACTGTTTGGCACACTGGAGGAAGCACATGTGGAATGCTGAGTCAAAAGCAAAAATGCAGATCAAGGCTGACTAAGGGACTTTATGAAATGCATTCAATGTTTCAAATTAAAGATTTAAGACCAGATTCTTGCTAAATCTTTCTAAAAAAAAGTTTTGGTAAAGGTTAGGTCTCCTTGACTAAGTGTCATCTACAGAAGAGGCATTTAGAAATTTCATCCTCTTTGAGGACTGACACCCTCTTTGATACTTTCTTGATTTTTGCAGTATTTTGGCATAATTGCTACAATCATGTACTAAGGAATATGAATACCCTTAAAATGCCTCAACATTCATTCCAATAATAAAGCAAACTGTAAAATGTAAGTAAAACAGTCATTGTGATCATCCTCTTCCCTAGTAACCAAGAAAACCTTGAACCATATTACTCAACTACCTTTTGGATCTTCTTGAGGTATCTCTACAAACTTTAAACACTCATTCTCATATTCTCTAAAAAGGCTTCTCTAAGAGAATGCAAAGAAGAAACTCTGTTAAGTCTCTAAGCTGTAGAGTACCACTGCCTAACTTCCAGAGACAATTCTGCCCCCTTTCTGACACCTGCCATGCCCCAAGCATGGGCAGACATACACGTACTAGGTGATTCTGTACCTGTGCCATTGTTAATGGAACAAAATTTGACACCTGCCCAAACTTACCCAAGAAGCCTGCTATTAGGGCAGAAAACAGTACTCCTACAGGCTGTCAGTTGGAAAGAGGAGTCACTGTGTCCTACAATGTGCACCAAGGAGCAGAGAGCCTCTTACCCAGTTATATCTTTGTAGTTACACTCCTGCAAGACCTCAGTACACCAAATTGATAGCAGCTGAGCTACCCAGCTTGCAGCAGGGGACAGCATCTGCCTGGGGCCCTCCAAGGAACACAGTGCTTCCCAGGAATTGCCCAAAACCTCTAAACTGGCTCTAAGAATACAGTCCCTACACAAAAAGTAGTTTCACATGAACTCATTGAAGGTGTTAGGAGACAGAAGTGTGAAACTCTACTCCAGTCCCTGTGGTCAGAGGCTCAGGAACCCCTAGCTGTGTTCAGCGGCCAAGGCCTCAACCCAGACAGCTCCCTCGAGGAAAGCAAAGCCTCGCAGTCCCAAGCAAGCAATCAAGCAGCCAAGATAAATTATGCCCAATGCTCCGCACCCAGAGTGCTCCCAGAGAATACTCCCACAGCCCATGAGTCAGCAGGCCCCAAGATGGAATAAACTGCATTTCACTTTGAGTTTGGCCTAAAGAGGAAATGAATGAGGCAGCCAGTGGAGGTAGGGAGGTTCCCGGTGGCCCTGGCAACATGGCCCTGACCACCACAGCCCAGCTGGCCTTCCTTTTGGGGTTAACCATGATCCTTATTTGTTTTTTGTTTGTTTTTCAAATAGACATTCATTTTTTATTTTTATTTTTTTGTAGTACCAGGGATTGAACTCAGGACCCTGCATTTGCTAGACATGTGCTTATTCTCCTGAGCAATCTCCCTAGTCCCCATGACCCTTATTTGACCATACATTGAAAAAAAAAAAAAAAAACCCTCCACGTAAGACAAAGGAAACTATTATCTGAAATAAGGGAAAACAATCTGGATCTAGAGAGAATGACTCTTCAAAGTAAAACTCCAGGGTTCAGACACTGGAGAGTCACTCAATGGCAATAGTAATTCTCACCAACTCATAGGCTTTGCACCTATCTGCATGACTGTGTGATATGATCTAAAGGTACCTTCTTCATAACCATGAACCTTTGTAGGAAGTGCATCACAAGTCTTCTTTTACTTGACAACTTGCAGTGCAGTTGGACCAGCAGACCAACCTCAAGATTTTGAAAAATGAGAACTAAGCTGCCTCACGAAATATTCTGGCAGAAAAATTTTAATCAGAATGACTAATATTTGTTATTTATGAATACTGATAGGTAATATTTATTAAAATGGCTAGCTGATACTGTGCTAAATACTTTATATACATTTTATTTAACCCTCACAATAACAGATGATAAAAATTTCAATCAGCTGAGAAGGTCCTAGAACTATGCGTTCAGGGAACAGCCACTGAGAATTAGCATCTGTGTGGGCCCCATGGGCTCAGGGAACATCCACTGAGAACTAGCATCTGTGTGGGCCCTCCTTGGAACACAGTGCTTCCTACTGACTGCCAACCCCCCAATCTGTTAGAGACTGTTCTTTCTTTTCTGCTACATTCCTTAGTTGCTGAGCTTCCTCAAAGAAGTGGTTCCAGGGGCCCAGCAGGATGGCTCAGTGGTCTAACACGCCTGCTTAGGAAAGCTTAGGCAGCTGCAGGGATCGAAGTTCAATCCCTGATTCCCGGCACCACATGCAGGCCAGCCCTGCCCTCAGGGCAGGCTGAGCTGGCCATAAAAATAAATAAACAAACAAAAGTTCTGAAACAAGAAAATAAATAAATAAATAAATTAATTAATTAATTAATTAATTCCTTAAAAAAAAAAGAAGAAAAAGTGGTTCCAACCATCGTAGGTGGGAGTGGAAGTACATGAGCCCAGGGTCACCTATCAGGCTGGTCCATGGGCACAGCACACAGCCTAAGTTGCTGAACTGAATACTGGTCACTTCCCAGGGCTCTCAATAGCAAAGAGCCTGCTGCTACATACATGTCAGGAGTTCTCCACCACTGATCTAGGTGAAAATTACCTGAAAAGCCATGTAACTTATCAGTCCACAGACCAAAACGCATTGTCAGACTACTTATTTTAAGCCACCTTCTCAAAAGCAACAGTGTTCTAAGGCTAATGCACAGCACCGAAAATGCAAAACAAATTTGTCTTGTTTAAACTCTTAGTCTTGGAGAAAAATTTATCATCTATAAAATATAATTAAACACCTGAGCAATCCCCCCAACTCCAGGACTGGGGTTCAAACTCACGACTTTGCACTTGCCAGGCAGGCACTTGTGCCTCGGAGCTATCTCCCCAGCCCCCACCTGAGCAATCTTATATGAAACAGCCAAGTAAAAGCCCTTAATTCACACTTTTAACTGCTGTTGTCTTTAAAAAGGGCTTTGAAGTAACAAGAAAGGGAGAAAGTGTTGTCTCTGTGCTATGAAGAACAACTATCTTAGAAATGAATTAATTTCAACCTGCTATTTTTTAACAGATGGATAAAAGACTCAAGATATTCCCAAGATCAGTATTTTAGAGCCTGATTCAAACCCAGGTCTTCCTGCAACCGAAGTCCAATTCTTTTCACTATACTACACATACAAAAAGTGCCTCAGACAAAAATTTATAATAACATGGTATGATTATTGATTATGTCAACCTGGTTTAAGAATCACTTAGCCAGGGCCGGTCGAATAGCTCAACATATTAAAGCACCTGCAAAGTGGTGCAGGGGGCTGCTGTGCCAGTCCCGCCCCTGAGGCGCCCTAAGCAGGCTATTGAGACTGGGCATAGTGGAGGCTTGCCTCTTATCTCAGCCCTTGGAGGCCATAAACAGATGGATCACTATGAGTCCAATCTAGCAGTGGAACCCTGAACACCCTGTAAACTTGTCCCTAAAGTAAATAAAATATATACATACATACACACATACACCACTTAGCCAATTAGTAAAGCTCTGTAGAAAGCAGGTATGTGGCTAGGACTGAGGAAGGAAGATCTGCTCTAGATATGAGCACTAACCAGTAAGCTTTGGCCTGTATGAAACCAAAAAGAGGGCCCAGCAGGATGGCTCAGTGATCTAAAGCACCTGCAGGCGGCTGCAGGGACTGCGGTTCAATCCCTGGCAGTGCATGCTGCGCCAGCCCTGCCCTCAGGGCAGGCTGAGCTGGCCATAAAAATAAATAAACAAACAAACAAAAGTTCTGAAACAAGAAACCAAAAAGAATGAAAAAAAAAAAAGAAGCCTTTCCTTTTCTTCTTTAAAGAAGCTCCAGTCTTTGCCATTCTCTTCAGATATGCATTTCAGGCATACTCTTCAGACTTCCAACATAGGCTCTTCACTTTCCAACACAAACTCACACTGGACTGCAGAGAGGTCCATGCCTTACACCTTTGACTAGAACATCTGCCTTTCTTCATAAGATCATAGATGTTGTGATATTATATCTGTTCCTCTACGAAACCCTAACTGATACACACGGAGATGTAGGGCTAGTCTTGGCCTACAGACATTCCTTAATTTAACATTTCATTTAATGGATGACAAAACTGTCTCCTAAGAGGGCCAGGGACAATGCCTCTGCCCCTCTGGATATGCACACTTCATCTCCCATCACGGGGTGGAGTCTATCTCTTCCCTTCTTGGCCTTGTGTTTGCTCAGCCTTAGACTATGGTGGAAGTAGCAGTGTGTCAGGTCCCCGGAGAGCCCTCCAGAAGCTGGCCTGCACCCTCAGGCTCTCAGAAGTCACTGCCATCCTGTGGGAGAACTCAAGCTACACTACTCAACTACATAATTAGTGCCCAAACACCCTGTGGAGAGACAGCAGTGCAAAGGTAAACACATGGTCAAGTGAGGTGGTCCTGAGCTCTGTAACCCTAATGGGTAACTGAAGGCAAGCAAGTAAGTGACCCCAGGCAGTGCAGACCAAAGTGGAAAAACTTCCCAGCTGGATTGTCTGACCCACAGACTTGTGAGCAGTTTGTGACTTCCTGTTATGCACTAGAGATCAATGAAATGAAAGATACTGCCTGACGTGGCCTTAGTCAGGAATCTACATCAAGGACTAACATCCAACCTTCCCAACTCCTAATCCTAGACATCTACTCTGCAGCCCATAGTGTAATATGACAAACAGGCACCCAACTGACTGACTCAACTAGGACTCTGCCACATTATCCATTTGAGAAACTGATCAGAACAATACTGCTACTGCACAATTCATTTAGTCACAGCTCAGCAGTGTACTGGAGCCAGTTTCACTACTTACTGCTTTATAAAGTGTGACACCTTAACTTTTCCTAGGAAACTCCTTGAGGATTGAGGACAATTAGCCTTATCCCTACAAACAGTGCCTAACCCAGGACACTGCAAGGTAGGGATAAATAAAAATGTGCTAAGATTAACTAATGAAAAGAATTAGACTAATCCTCACTCTAAAGAATTATGAGAACAGGAAAAAAAGATAAGGGCAAGCTGCTCTAATACTATATATCACTGCAAAATGATTCCTGAGGACCTATGATATTCATAAAGTGTTTTTCTAAACATATTCACAGAACTGTATCTTTTATTATTAATGTGATACCAAAAGAAACTGAGTGAAACATACTGCTGTTATTCCTATAGCTGAAGAAGTGGATGCTCAGAGATAACACAATTTTTGTAATGTCATCCAGTTTTCTCAAATGAAACCATGTTAATTCAGGAATCCTGAATAAAGTGTGAGGCTAGTTTTATCTTTCAGACTCTTTCCCTCAAAACTTAATGATCCATACCGGCCAGATAACTCACTCAGCAGACCACAGCTCAATCTCAGCATGTTGCGCCAGCCCTGCCCCTGGAGTGTGCTGAGACAGTAATTGAGACTGGGAGTGGTGGCAAGTGTCTGTAATCCCAGTGCTTGGAGGCTGAAAACAGGAGGATCACTATTAGTTTGATCTGTATAATGAGACCCTGTAGACTCTGTACTTAAAAAAAAAAAAAAAGATACAAATTTCAAGAAATACTTATTATAAAAGTACCTAGACTAACATGAGTGATTTATGAATTATCATGGAGATCACAGCATAGACACCACATACTCCATAAGCTCTAGTAGGCTTTTCAAGCAATGACAACTAAGATGCTAATCTACCTCACCAGTCTTTATGATGCAATACCTCCATGGAATAAACAAACTAACATTTTTTTCTCCTCTCATGTCACACTCATGTCCTATCTCATATCAGATGTACACACATGTGTTTGGGTATACAGAGTAACTATTAATAATCAGGCTCCTAGTACTCTTAAAATTAGAATGCTGTTGTCACATGTTACTCATGTGTGATAAAGTGATACACACAGAGGCCTAATTTTCTATATTACTTAATCATGGGTATTTGAGGCAGTTACTATGAGAAGTACCTTAAATATTATGCATCTTTATATTAGTGTCATTGACTAATGACTAGAATATTGCAAACCCAGGTCATTTTTGTACATCATTTCCAAGGAGTTCCCAGGGACTTCAGAATGCAAGGATACTTAATCCCCACCCTAACCCCCCCACCCCCACACACAAATTGACAATAAAAATTAAAATGAGGAAAGGCGAGTAGCCTTTACTGCAAAGCAGAACCAAGGCTGGGCAGGTCTCCCAAAGTTTTTTAAGGACAAAGGGGATTTTTATTCTTTACAGCATTTCCGGGTTTCTGAAGCTGGAACAGAAGTACACAAGTAGTAGTCTAAAAATGTTTTCTGTTATGCCACTTTGGATAGTTGAGGCTGTTCACTTTCCCACTTCAGCAATTCATGGGACTATACCCTAGAGGACTTCTGAGGCAGATGCAATCTACAGAGACAAGTTCATGACAGGCAACAGACATAAGCATGTACACAACTACCCAGCATGGTCATTTCATGATCATTTAGCACTAAGGCAGTGATTTGCAAAAGCACTTCAGTTACTTTGATTCCTTGGATCACAGTCTTCAGAGACAATACTCTGCTAAAAATAGACCAATGACGCCCTCTACAGCCCTCAGAGAGAATCCAAGGCACTTTCTAAGTTCTGAATTGTCATCTTTATTAGTGTCCTTGGCTAATGACTACAACACTGCACACCCAGGTCATTTCTCATCCTGGAGTCTTCCCAGTAAGAATTATTTCTTACACTAGACTACGTATTGAGAGTATATGATTTGCATATGCATTGAAACATTAAATTATCAAGATTAGTGCTATGTAGTTAATCAAAATGAAAATATATTCTTGAAGTATACAGTATATAGAAACAAATCCTACATGATATTTTGGTATTTTTAAAATAATTGTTTAAAAAGTAATTTCAAAGAGTAACACATAGATATGTAAAAAAGAGGCAAATTAAGATAAACATTTTTAAGCAAAGAAATATACCACAAATTCAAGTTTACAACATTCCCTGAGTAGAACTGAAAAAAGATCAATAAGAAATTCTTAACTTCCAATTCCACTATGAGAAACACCATCTTTGATAACTACAATAAATTCAATCCTTGGATGTTTTAGGAATCAATTTAAGCAAGGATCATGGACACCTCATGTTTGCTCTACAGTATCCAAGACCCTTGCAGACACAAAAGCAACAGAGCACAGGCCCTCCTCCTAAGGGAATGTGGTTTGGAATAGTGTACATAAATGCATACCAAATAACTAAAGAACATGCAGAAAACATGACAACATAAGCTATAAATATTAGTCAAAGGAACACAAAGTAAGTGGGTTGTACACATAGGAAAAGTTTATGTAAAACAAGTGAATCGTTAATAGTCAAGCCTGGGAAAAGATGGTGTGCACTGATTAAGCAAGCAAAGGTGAATGATAATAGGTAGAGAGAAAATCATAGGTCTGACAACTCCAAGAAATACAAATGAAAATTGTATCAAAGTTAAAAAGGAAGGGGAAAATAATTATCAAAGTGTCTCACCTCTGGCTAGAGAGTTTAGACTAGAGGTAATTTTAAAAAAAGATTTAATTATCTAATCAACAAGGGAAGCAACAGGATAAAACGTTACAAAACCATACTCTGCTGGTACTTGTCTAGACGAACTGCAACAGCATGACAAGAAAGGCAGAGAAATTGTCCAGAATTTCTGGGCATAGGAGAGAAAAAAAAATCCAAGGATATTAAAAGTCTGATGTGGTAAGGAAGGAAATCCAAGACACTTTGCAGAGGAAGGAAAAGAAGCCTCATTGGTGATACCAGGAACTTTTGAAGCAAAAGCCAGTTAAAAAGAAAACTACGATAAATTCAGTCCTTTGATGTTTTAGGAATCAATTTAAGCAAAAATGTTTTGGAAGCAGATGGAAGGCTGAGAATATAAAGAGGATGAGAATCCAGGGCTATATTCAAACACCCGGTAGGCACCCAAAAGGTGAAGTTGAACTAACTGGGTTACAGTGAATCTTTAGGAATTTTATTTCAATCCCATCTAGTGGTCAGTGTACATTTAGCTGCATATGTTTTGGCTTAGGGCAATGCAACAGAGCAGAAAACATATACTGGAGAAAATAGTAAACTCCCTTAGTTTGAGAGTGCTGTCAACCACTACAAAACTCACTTACTTTATGCCTTTAAAACTTATAGTTCTTGTAAGGAATAAACAGACTTAAGGAGGAGCTGGAAGAATGTAAAGTTCAGGACAAAGCAGCACAGAGGTCCTTCTGCTTTGAAAAATTACATGAAGACAAAAGACAAATGTATACTTTTCAGGGATACAGGTCCTATTCTCAATTAAATTCATTTCCTCTAAAGAATAAAGATTTAAATTTTTTATTTATTCTATAAAGGTATCTCAGCTTTGTTTTTCTTAGATGTTAGTATAAAATCCAATCCTATGGCTCAACCAATACAAAAATTCTTGCCTAAGTTGCTATTTCAATATAAAACACAAAATCAATGCACTGATTTTCAAATGAGCACTGGTGACACAGTCAGTGCCACATTCCCCTTTAGGTAGACTTAAAACCTAGGACACAGGACCTAAGTGATTCATCAAGGCAAAGCAGCAAGACAAAAGGCTCCAGACCAACCACTGACTATTCAACTGTCTCTTTCTCTGGAAATTTAAAGCATAGTTCTTCACATTTACTTTTACTATAATGAGGAAATTACTGTCAATTCTTGAGCAAATTTCTCTTTTTGTGGTGTTCAAAGGAATCACTGAAATTCAGAGCTGAACATAAGACTATAATTGCTACAAAGGAGTGGAAAGAAAAACAGAGATAGTAAATGATGTTAAGGAATTTTTTAAAAATACATAAAGTAAATTTCTGCTTTTCTCCAACACTTTAGTAAAAGTTTAGATCTCTTATTTTAAATTCAGAAAATGACTTAAGCTTCCTACCCTCACTCTTTAGCCCCCAAATAAAAACTGGAGAACTATCAACAGTAAAAGTAAAAGCTTTTAGTCTTCTGGAATGGGTGGGAAGGAGGAGCAGAGGGTCACTGCATATTCCCTGTGGAAGACAAAGCCAGATCCACATTCCAGGGAAATCTGGCTGGCCCAAATTTTTCCTTTAATACAGATTGGCCTCTGTCACTAAGCCAGCCTCTGTAATCTTCCCAGGCTGCCATTGCTAGGGAAGCCAGGAATCCCTTCTAATTAATCAAGCTCTCACAACAAAAATTTTCCCACCCACAATAAAGTGGGCTGGGGGTGGGAATGTGCAGCAAAACAATCTTTGTAGCCAAAAGAACTGCGGACTTTGGTATAATACCTAACTAATCCAAGAAAACAGATGCAGGAAGCAGAGGAAAAGATCTGCAGAGACACACAATGAAGTAGGAAGATTTCATAGTATTGCACTGCTAAAACTCAAGTTGAAAATCTTAAATTTAAGATAAAACTGTTATTTGGAATGAAGGTTGGAAATATTAAATCCTTTTAAACACCTTCAAAGCCCAGACTGAACCTATCAACCTCCCTGGGGTAGAACCATGTACATTATTTGACATTTTTAACATTATTTAGTACAATAACCACTGTTGAATTTCTATTATTTTGTTTAGGAAATTTTGTATCATTTCTAATTTTTATTATTTTGTATTCTCGGGCCTGGCAGGATGGCTCAGTAGTCTAAAGCCCCTGCTTGGGAAAGCTTGGGCGGCTTCAAGGACCGCGATTCGATCCCCGGCACCACATGCTGCGCCAGCCCTGCCCTCAGGGCGGGCTGAGCTGGCCATAAAAATGAGTGAATAAACAAACAAAGGTTCTGAAACAAGAAAAAAATAAATAAAAAAAAAAATTATTTTGTATTCTCTTTAAAATAACAACTTTTTTTTGGTACACGATCTCACTATGCAGCTTGGACTCACAGTGATTCTCCTGTTTTCAGTCTCCCAAGCACTGTGAATACAGGTGTGCACCACTACACTTGGACTCAGTCACCAGCTCAGTGAGCCTGGGGGTGGGGACAGCATGGCATGTGGTACCAAGGATCTAACTTTGGCCCAGTTCTTGCTAAGCAGGTGCCTAATCCACTAAGCTATCTTGCCAACCCAGTAATAACTTCTTTTCACTAAAGTTTTGCATTTTAGTGGGTAGATGTGCATGACCAATAGCTCATGTGCCCATGTCTTTTCTACTTACAGTTACAAAGGAAAGACCTTGCCTTGGCAGGAGGGAAGCGTATAGAAGGAGCCAGTCACTTAAATCTATTCTGTTAGCAGAGCCCAGGACTGTGGCTCAGTGGTACTGCAGTTGTCTGGACTGGATTTCAGGCATTTAAAAAAAAATGTATAAAATAAAATAAGTTTTAAAATAATATATATATATATATATATATATATATATATATTACAGGCCTCACTACATAGCTTAATAATAACTCAATATATATCATATATGTATGTATATGTTTATATTTCAGACTTTGCAGGTAATAAGACCATTGTTGCAATTATTCAACTCTCCCATTGTAGCAGGGAGAACATATGAACAAACTGGAGAGGCTGTGTACCAATAAAGCTATATTTATAAAAACAAGGAGCTGCCATGTAGGCCGTAATCTGCTGACCTCTATCTGTTCTAGACTTTATGGTCTGGGAAATTTTTTAAATATTGGGTTGAGTCTGAATATAGGTTGGTGGTGGAATATTTGCCTTGCAAATCCAATCTCAGAAAGACAACAAAATAAAGAATAATATTCCAACATGCCCACTTCTTTACCAAAGAGTCACTACGGTGCAGAAGCACATTCCTCACGGCCATAAGCAGTAGGACCAGACAGCAAGAGAATCTGCAACTACAGTTCCAAGGATTCTCCATCTCCTGCACTGCTATCCTTCCCTGGCAATCAGGCCTAGAAGGCAGTTATAGGACAGAACTGAAGTTTAAAAAAAAAAAAAAAAAAAGCGTAAAAGACTGGTGGCTTATGCCTGTAATCCCAGCACTTGGGAGGCTGAGGCAGGAGGATTGGTGCGAGTTCGAGACCAGCCTGGGCTACAAAAGTGAGCTCAAGGCCAGCCTGAACTGCATAGTGAGACCCGGTCTCAAAAAGACCAAAAAAAAAAAAAAAAAAAAAAAAAAAAAAAAAAAAAAAAAAAAAAAAAAAAAAAAAAAAAAAAAAAAAAAAAAAAAAAAAAAAAAAAAGAGCGTAAAAGAAAAGAAGAAAAGGCACCTATTTGTTGGTAAGTCAGAAGACCCATTTTTCATCTGAAAAGGATATATACTGTTTGCACAGCAAATTAACCTCAACATCCCAGGGAAAGTCTTATAATAAATGACCCAGATATAAGTGGCAAATTATCTGATGTTTTTAAGTTGTTCTGTTGCGTTAAAAACCATGCTTTAAAATTTTTTCAGCCCAGATACTCAAAAATAGATATATCTACACGAAAAATCTGCATAGGGGCCTGGCGGGATGGCTCAGTGGTCTAAAGTGCCTGCTTCGAAAGCTTGGGCAGCTTCATGGACTGCGGTTCGATGCCCGGCACCACATGCTGCGCCAGCCCTGCCCTCTACACTCTGAGATGGTATCAGCCCCAGCCATCAAAGGATAAAGGAATATTTATAAGAAAATAAAAGAGGGCAGTCAGGCAAAAAGAGCCCCCTTCTGGCATATAGGATACATTGCTTCTTTCTTTCCTGCTTCTTTTACTTGGCCTTTTCTCTGCCTTGTCACAGTCAGAAATCCTGACATAGACATCAATGTGAATGAGTTTTAAACCCCAAGGACCGAGTTATAACCAAAAGTGATCTGACATCGGACTTTTTAGGCAAAGAACTCCTTGTACCTATATAAGATATTAATTTTCTTCTCTCATTATTTTTAAGATAAAGAATTTCAATGTGTCTGCTTAAAGCTTTCAGAATCACAAATATAAAGAATAACGTTAACATCAATTTTCAATCAACATAGAATTCACATTAGAAAGGGATCAATCATTTTAAAGAAAGCTAAGTATTACTTACTTTAACAGCAAATTTTTTAGAAGTCATTGTTTAATGATTTCCACAGCACTATAAGGCCTTTAAAAGAAAAGAAAAAAGAAGTATGGTTATAATTATATATATTAAAATCTCTTTTCTTGGACATTACATAGGAAAAAAATTTGGGGTGAACAAAACTCTAGCATGAATTTGTGACTCAATATTCACTTGTACTTGTCCTTAACCAAAATACTATATTGAATCAGTAGTTTAAAAACTACTCACAAAGACTCTACGCATGGTGTTGTACTTTTGTAATCCCAACACTTGGCAAGATGACACAGGGGGAACTGTGAGTTTGAGGCAAGCCTGAACTATATAGTGTGTTCAAGACCAGAAAAGCTATATGAGACCATGTCTCAAAACAACAAAACAAAGAAAAAGAACAAAATCCCCACCGGCTGTTCACAAAGAAAAGCAAAATGGCAGAAAGTTTCCCTGGAATAACCTACCAAGCCTTTAAGGATGCTAATGCCAGAGACTGAAACATCATAAAAGTTAAACATCAACATCCCTAACAAAACCACAGAAATTCTCAACAAAACACTAGCATACATATCTAGCAATGTTTTCAAATATTATATGCCATACCCAAGTTAGATTTCTCCTCAAAATACAAACATCACTTAATATCTGAAAGTTAATCTATATAACAGATCACATATTCACAGAATAAAACTTAGCACATAATCATTTTTTTAAAATTAATAAAATCAAAAGGCTTATTTCATATTTAAAATTCTAATATGAGAATAGAAGAGCTTACTACAACCTAAGTAATAGCATCTATGAAAAATCTACCACTAAAATTATATTTAATAATCAATGATGTTTTTCCCCAAGATGAGAAAAAGACAGGGATGTTTGTTCAACATTGTACTAGATACTCTAGTCAGAGAACTTATAAGAAAAGGTAACCAGATGAAGAAGAAAAAAGTAACGTTCATTCACAAATACGCTCTTGTACATAAAAAATCTTAATGAATCATACACACAAAGAAACTATTAGTATTAATAAACCAAGTGAGAAAAGTTATAGGATATAAGATTAATATTTTAAAATCCATTACATTTATACATAACAGTAAAGAGCAATCTTAAAGTAAAATGAAGAAAACAATCCCAATTATAATACCAAGAAAAAGAATATTTAGAGTCAGACATAATGGTGCACATCAGAATTCCCACCTACAAAGCTGATACAAAAAGATCACAGGCCGGGCATGGTGGCACACGCCTATAATCCCAGCACTCGGGAGGCTGAGGCAGGAGGATCAGTGTGAGTTCAAGACCAGCCTGGGCTACAAAGTGAGCTCAAGGCCAGCATAAACCGCACAGGGAGACCCTGTCTCAAAAAGACAAAAAAAAAAAAAAAAAAAAGATCACAAACTGGAGGTTGGCCTGGGCGAGATCCTGTCTTGAAATAAGAACAAAAAGAGCTGGAATGTAGTTCCATCATAGAGCATGTGCCTAGAATGTGGATAGCCCATGCCCTGGGTTGAAAGCCCAATTCCCCCCACCCCAACACGCACACACACAGAAGAAGTATATAAGATTTGTAAATCAAAAACCATAAAATATTACTGGAAGAAATTAAAACCTTAGGAAAACGGAAATATAACTTAGGTTTATTAATTGGAATGACTTAAAACTACTAACATAGCAATACTCCCCAAACTGATCTACAGATTGAACACAAACTATTATCAAATCCCCATTCACTTCATATAGAAACTGACAAGCTTCTTCTACAATGTATATGGAAATGGAAAGGATCTAAAGTGACCAAAACAATCTTTGGGAAAAAAATACACAAAGCAGCTAGAAAGCTCAATTTTTCCCATGCAAACACTTAATATAAACAATTCAAAACAATGTAGCCTTACTGTAAGAGTGGATGCACAGATGATCAAAAGAATAAAATTAGAAATCTAAAATCAGATTCGTATGTATGACCAACCGATTTCAGTAAGAATGATGACAATCTGATGGAGAAGTAGCCCTTCCAACAACAGTGCTGGGACAATGGGAAATGTGCATGCAACATACTGAAATCAGTCCCTTCTATAACACTACATCAAAAAAAAAAAAAAAAAAAAAAAAAAAAAAAAAAAAAAAAAAAAAAAAAAAAAAAAAAAA
>PVJA010004676.1:0-25662 GCA_004027025.1 Myocastor coypus | reverse complement strand
TAAACTAGGAAAACTGTAATAATAATAAAAAAGTACAAAAGGGCATGTGGTTATTTTAATAGAGGTAGAAAAAATGTAAACTAACTATGTATTAGAAAGCATAAAATGTAACCAAACATGCTTGACGAGCTGTGTATTTCAACGTCACAGAAAATGTAAATTTTAAGATATATGCAAGAATAGCATCCCACATACATATTTTAAAAAGCTGAACAATTTTTACATTGATTAACTTAATGTGATTCTGAACACTGAGACCCTAGGAAAAACAAAGAGGAAAGCAAAAGCTAAGCAGGGAGTCTGTTCCTCACACAGCACACTAGCAGGAAGGCACCGACAGAAGCAAACCCGGAGTGCGCGCTCACTGCTGGAAATGAGCCCTGAGCAGCACTGCCAACCAGTGAGAAGTGAAGAGACCTGGCTCCTTGGCTGTGGTCAGACAACTCTCTGTGCTCATGGGAAGGAAGTAAAGGTGGATGATTAGCTCAAAACACACAAAATGTAATTGTAGATAAGTTAAAAACTCAATGGGAAGCTACAGGTTTCTAGAGAACACCCTTAAACTACTCAGCTGGAGGGGCAGCCCAGATGTAGAATTTGAATAAAGTTTGAATATGCTCAAAAACTCAGATGCTGGTGCCTGTGCCTATACCTGCAGGTCACAGCCCAGGCTATGGCATATCTGTCAGCCAGTGCAGCTGCATCTGAGGCCACATTGGCTTCCCTGACCAGTGTTCACTATATCCCCAGGCAAGTCACCCACAGAACCAGCTCAGACACTCCAGGCCTGGAGCTCTTGTTGGACCACTATTGCTCTTCTAGCCCCACACTTCACTCTTACACTTCATAGACCTCTGGTGCTCGATCTCTCTGCTGTCTAACAAGCTTCCTGTGGCCAGATATGGGCCTGGCCTCCCTACGCCCAAGCCTGGCACAGGTCTGCATCAGAAGGCAGCCACCTTCGGGCTTGCCAGATAGCTCAGTTGTTTAAAAAACTACAGTAAGGCTCAGAGGAACACAGTTCCATCCCCAACTCCACAAGACACACCTAACCCACCTTTAAGGTAGCCCGAATTAGCAAAAAAATAAAAAAAATTTAAAAAATAATAAAAATAATAATAATAAAAGAAAGCAGCCACCCTGAGTCTCCTAATGTAACTAAATCACAGCCCCTGAGTTACTTTTTAGATTTTTATCCGTGTATTTAATGTGCCTTTACTGGTCCCAACCTCCAATGAAGCTTTTATGTGAGGAGGACAGGGCCCTTTGGACCCTTGCAATAAATAAACAAAACCCTTACATCATACAGCAAAAGCTGTCCTTCAGAAATGAACTCATACACAGAATACCGAAGTAGTCCACGTAGACATAATGGACACAGACAAGAGATACAGTTGAAATGTAGGCCGGGAAGATGAGTTTTTCAGCGCATAAACATTTTTGTTCTTAAAATTCTGATGCTCTACCACTCATCTTAATGGTAAAGATACTATTAGCTTGTACACAATTTTCAGGGGCTTTTCTAAAGTTGTTTTACTAATGGGAAGGATAAGTAAAAAGAATTAGGTTACATACATGTGCCAACTCCCAAAACTGAATGCCATATGTACTACAAACATTATTAATAAAAATAATTACTTGTAAAAGGTAAATGTATGCATGTGCATGTACACATCTACACACACACACACACACACACACACACACACACACAGAGTAACCACTCATTTCAAAAAATTACTTTCCTTGGCTCTCAAAAGTTGCTTTTAGGAGACAGCAGCAGGCTTCATACCCAGGGTTTAAGACATAAATGTTAAAACGCCCTTGCTACCAGAGCTTGGTTAATGTCTAAATTCAGTGGCATTTGATTTTGTTGCCTGTTTTATGCACAATTGCAGACAATTCCAAAAATGATGAATTTCCAGTACATGAAAGCATTTAATTTAGATGCACACTGATGTCTTGAAGCATATCATCAATCTACAAATAAAGCTCATCTGCTATTCTGCATTCCTAAGCCCACTTTCCCTGGGCCAAAAACAGGCACTGTTCACCAAGGGGACACTTGGATAATGTGTGACCCCACCAGAAATATGTGTGCATGCATGCCCAGAAAGGGGAGGGAAAAATCCTAAGATCCTTAGGAAAATTAATTTTGGGAAGGAATCGAAGCAGATTAAACCATATCACATGATGGTCCTGTCATTTAAATAGAGAGCAGAGATAAACTCTAATAAAAGAAAGTCAATGACCTCCTAAGATTATTCTGTGGGAAAGTCTACACGGCACTCTGAAATTCCCATTTGTCTTTCTTTTAGCATTGCTGGCCTATGTCACAAGTGAAAGTAATCCCCCTAGTTTATAAAGCCAAAAATTAACTTTAGGCTTCCAATCTCTAGATTTTGTATTTTATCTAGAAAAGTATTAATGCTTTTAATCATCTTAAAAAAAAAAAAAAGAAAGAAAGAAAGAAAACTTTCATGAGCTATGAGAACAGAAGCAGCACACAACAAAGACCCTAGAAATTCTGCAGGGGCAGCCATGATTCAGGAATGAAAAATTGTTTTGCTGCTGCCCCTGGTACACTAACTCTATCACCCAAAACACCAATGCCAAGGAAAGAATCAGAAAATAACAGATTAAAAAAATGAAAGACAAGTGAGCAAAAGTCTTACAGGTAACAATTGAGATAAAGTTTAAAAGAGCACCTTCAGGGTAAAAAAGAACACCAGCTATATTGTTCATATACTGTAGTTCACGTTGAATATCAACATATACTTGTGAAAAATCAAAACAAAGCAAGCAATCAAAGCAGCTCCACTAGAGAAAAGAAGGTACCATAAAGTAGAAAACAAAATAGTAGGACATTTAGGTCATTAAATGTAGGCATAATGTCAAAATTCTCTGGAAAATTGTGCTGGGTGCATGCCTGTAATCCTAGCACTCAAGAGACTGTGGCAGGAGGAGGGCTGTGAGTTCGACACCAACCTCGGCTCCAAAGCAACTTTAAGGCCAGCCTGATCTGCATTTTGAAAAACAGTCTAAAAAGACAAGACAAAATAAAACAAAAAATTCTCTAGGTCAATTAATTCCATGGACAGACCTAATTTTCCCTTACTACCTCAAGCAACACCGTCTGGGCCTCTCCTTCCTGCTGGTCCCCACCACAGGCCCAGCAGGGATACCTGTTGCATAGGGAACAAGTTCTCCTTTGACACCTCCTCAAAACAGACACAAGCAGCCCTACATGGTATAGTAATGGCCTTCGACCCCGGGGCAAACACATCCTTCCAAGGTGCCTCTCTGTGTGACCTCCCACTGTCCCTAACTTCTGGCTTTCCAAACATGAAGTAGGTAATCTCTACCAGACAGCTCCCACAAGCATTACAGTAGCCCAGATTCGTAACTACCAGTGCCTGATCCCCATTGGCTGATTCTCTAACACAGGAGGTACAAGTGGACAGCACACTCACTGCCCTGTGCAACCAAACCCACTCATCAATGCTGTCTTTTCTCCCCTTTCACACACAAAAAAGTCACTGTACCAATGCAGCCATCTTCAAATCAAATCTTTTCAATGTGAAAACTATACCACGAAGAAGCAATCACTCGTTGCTAAGAGCGAAGGCTGTTACTACGAAAGAAGCAGGAGGGAATTGGTGGGTGACTGCTCTGGAGCCTCACTTCAACGGGGCACATGACACTTTTAGTCTAAATTCACCCAACCATATCACCAGAGTGGATTTTTTGTATATCAACTGAAAATACATTTTAGTTATAAAAGCCAATCTTTCCTAGTTAAAGAATAAACCAAAATGGATAAATGAATTTTTATGTCCAAGATATTATAACATATAAGTAGCTATAAATTAACTTTTTAATTATACTATATTGTCTCTAATTGTCCTATCACATTGTGAAACAGCATTTATTCATTCAAGGACAAAATGCAAATAGTGGAAAAGTTTTTTAAAATGAGACTGGTTTTCTATAATAGAAGCAAAAAAAGAGTCAAAATATTAGTGATGTTGTCCAGTGCTGGCAAAGGGGAGTTCTATGATTTTTCTACTTGGCTTTATATATCTCGACTCTGCTACTTAATTGGCAGATTTACAATTTACATCAATTGTCTTCAAGTTTTAAAAATATATAAATAGTAAGCATTGACTTTAAAGAATTTAAACAGCTTAAAATATATACATATGTGTACATCAAGAAATAACTATCCACTGGGCACAGTGACACACATCTATAATCCTAGCTGCTCCAGAGACAGGCAGCCAAGATTACAAATTTGAGTCCAGCCTGGGCAACACAGCAAGACCCTGTCACGGGGGGCAGGGGGGGGGCAGAGACAAGCAGGGGCAGAGATGGAGGCGGAGACAGAGACAGCAACACAAAGAGGGGACATGTGGCACAAAGGGTATATATCCATTCAAAGCATCAATACATGCACTTGCCTCTTTTTTTTTTAAACAGTGCTAAAGTTTGAACCCAAGGCCTTGTGCATGCCAGGCAAGGGTCTATCCCAGAACTACATCCCTACCTCACATTTTGTGTTGCAAGAAAAGCCACAATGTATCTTTAAAGTTGAATCCATAAACTACACAATAGTAAAATCCCAACACAAACATAATTTACCATTACCATCTTTTTTCCTAAAAAAAATCCAAACAAGCTGGAAAATCAAGCAAAGTAAAAACAAAAAAGTGAAGATAAAAACAATCTAAACACTATCAATTGATAAGCAAAATACAATAGAGGCTAGCAAGCTATCTATCTCAAGGGCTAAGCACTTCCAAGTGCAGAGACCAGGTTCCATCCCCAGTGCCATATGCTGAACTGGCTCTGCCCCTGGGAGGGCTGGCCACCGAGACTGGGTGTGGTCATGCAAACTTGTAAGTCTGGTGGTCAGGCAGCTGAAAACAGGAGGATCACTGCAAGTCTGAATTGCGTAGTGAGACTCTATACTAAATACACACAAAGAACACCCCACAACGGAATATACTCCCAGACTCCCTGCAAACAGAAACCTAGAAAAGGCCAAGTTGGCAATAGTGAGCAGCAAGTGACCTGCCAGGGAGGAGCAGAAGGACCATGTAGGACAGAGGAAACTTTTGATAATGGTGGGTATGCTCATTCTCTTGACTTTGGTGACAGTTTTGACCATGGGGTCAAGTCTGCTTTAAAGGATCACAAGATGACTGTCACATGCATCCAAGATTGGGAACTCCTGCGGTAGACACTTCAGTAAGGACACATAGAAAAAGCAAGGTGCCACGAAAAGCTCTGGTAAACCATGGTCCAAGGTTCCAAGTCTGTAATTGAACTGCTGTCCACACACAGGCTTTTGAGTTTAGTCTGTAACAAATCCAAATTTTATTTTTATTTTTATTTTTATTTTTGTGGGACCAGGGTTTGAACTCATGACCTTGCACTTGCCCAGCAGGCACTTGTGCCTCGGAGCTATCTCCCCAGCCCCACAAATCCAAATTTTAAATAGCCACACAGCACAGGAAAAAGCAGGAAACATAGCAATAAGCTCTCCCCCTTTATATTAATAACACACTAGTGGTAAATTGGATGTCCTAAGGCTTAAAAGAAAAAAAAAATACATTTTGAATGTCGTTGGTTATGTAGATACATACTTTTTTTTTTTTTTTTTTTTTGAGACAGGGTCTCCCTACGCAGTTCAGGCTGGCCTTGAGCTCACTTTGGTAGCCCAGGCTGGTCTTGAACTCGCACCAATCCTCCTGCCTCAGCCTCCCAAGTGCTGGGATTACAGGCATGCGCCACCACGCCTGGCTCCATGTAGATACATACTTGATCAACAAAGTCTTGTCAACTTTTGGCATGCTACACTGGTGTGCTAACCTCAACTCCGGCCTAAAATCAGAAAAATACGTCCAAAGCAGCCATCATGTTTGAACGTTAATTATTTAATAATACAATGAATTTGGTGAAGGCTAGGTGGAAAAAAAGGCAAAGGACTCCCTGTAATCCACAGCCTGAATCTTCAGTTCTTGAACTTAACAGTGCATTTTTTCGGGAATGACTGCATCCGTAACAAGATTCCACATGATGCTGAGGCTGATGGGAGCTAAACCACAGTCTTAACAATAAGGACCTACAGGTAATTGAATCCTGATGGCAACACTGGCTAACACTTAGGTTCACACCCAGGGCCCAACCAATAACTATACTATAATTTATTCCTAGGTAAAGAAAAGAATTAGGGGTCAGAGGAAATTGAGAAATGAAATACATGTTTATAGAATCTAGCAATCCCACAAACTATGGAACACTGTGCTTCTGGTCACAGGCAAGGAGCTGTGTGTGGCATGATGGCACGAGGATTCCAAATTGTATTAGTTTACAACCTTATGCTCTAAAATAGGAATAAAGTGCATTAAGGAATGAGTTAATGGGAAGTACTAGCCAACATAACCTGTATTTGCATCACGCTCCAACGTGAAGAGGACTGTGTCTGTACAGATGAATGCAGAGGCCACGATTTAATACCAGGAACTGGTCCATCCACTGGATTCCACTTTGCTTTAAAAACATTGTTTTGGTTAACATTTCCTCTCCTTTAAAGTCCAGGCCTCTCGAAACCGGCTAGCTGAAAACGTTTCGGCTCTTGGACAACAAGGAAGAGGGACTGAAGCAAAAAAGAGAAAGGATCTGGAGAAGCCTAAAGAAAACCAGAGGGGTGGGCAAACATTCGGTTCCAGTAAAGACCACCTCAGGTCACCAGAAGCTCTACGTCTTACCTATGATGGAGGCGGGGTTTGGACTCGGGCTTTGTATGTTTTGTTACTGTCCGGGGTCACCTGGCTGCGGACACTCATTCTACACGCAAGCAACCAAATCAACTCTCAGACGTTCCCAGAATTCATATTTCAGGGCACTTCCCCTTTCCCAGGATACCCCGCGCGACCGGTATGCAATCACCGCCCAATTGCAAGGATCTCGGTAGCTTCGCCCACCTTGAAGCCACAGCCAGGACTTAAGATGGCGGCAAGTCATTCTGTTGCTACAGGAATAGAGGACTCTGCCCTAGATAGAACTGTCCTCCACTGACATTACGACACTCAATGCGTGACCACAACAAAAATGGCGGCACAGGCAGCGGGCTCAAAGAATATGATTGGCAGGTGATGAAATATGGTTATTTCAGGGAAACGAAAATAAAATTCAATATCATTTGTAGTTTATTGAAAACTGATTGCACAAAAGTGGAAAATATTTTCCACGAGGACAATAATAAGAGACATTTTTGTTAAAAATAGCCATTTTAAACATAACTTCTTCTCTTACTCCTTGGAATAATGCAGGGTAGTAAGTTTTCTTTGAATCGGAAAACATCGTAGATAACCCGGAAATAATCTGGTGAAGGGTAACACTTTAGAAAATTGACCTTGCAGTAGTCCTTGGGTTCGAGAACTGAGGGCGGAAGTTAACGAGAAGGCGACTAGCTCTCACTGCGCATGTTGAAGATCCGATCCGCTCCAGGGAGCTCGAGCTAGTTTAACATGTCCCTTGTTTTCCAGACATCTGCATAGGCAGGCGGGGTTTGCCGCGCAGAGAGGGACTGCAGCACACTGTGATTGGTCAGTCTCGGTGTCCGTAGGGCCAAGAACGGTTGACTAGTCCATTTAATGACTAGTATTCATTAAATACGTGCTTGTGAAGTGTGCCTCAAATGTCAATTCTGTGAAATTTTTATGTTAGTCACATTTGAAGAGTTATTTAAATTCTACAGTTTCTACAACCTGAGATTGACGCTAAATCAAACCCGCTTCCTGCTCTTTCAGGCTTCAGCCGCCGCTTAAGTAGACTGGAAAACCAGGAGAAACGAAGTCGGAGCGGATCCGGGAGCCGTAGCACCGCTGCGCATGCGCTGTTTCGGCGCGCGGGGTGAAGGTCACCAGGGTCCGCGGAGCCCGTGTGGTGTATTGTTCGGCCTCTGGAGCCTGCTGGCTGCCACAGCGTCCAAGGGAACCGCAGCACTGTAGGCAGGTGAGAAGGCTGCGCGGCGCCGTGTTTCCCCCGAGACCCCGAGCCGGCGTCGGTCTGCGGTGGCGGCGCGCGGGACCCCGGGCTGCCGGCAGTGTGGCCGCCCCTAGCCCGCAGCTGGACCACAGCACTGGACGCCGGGCTCCGGCCAGCTGGAGGGAATCAGGAGCAGCACCCGGGGGCCCTTGGCAGTATTAAGGAGACCGATTGAGCCCGAGGCTGACCGGACTTCAGGTCGTGGGCATCTCCAGCTTTGCGCCACGCCCACATCTTGTCCTTGGCAAACCATGGTTGTCTGTTTTATTTTTTTTTTTAATTTTTTTTCTTCTTTCAGAGCTTTTGTTGGTTTATTTATTTTTATGGCCGGCTCAGCCTGCCCTGAGGGCAGGGCTGGCGCAGCATGTGGTGCCCGGGATCGAACGGCGGTCTCTGCAGCCGCCTGCAGGCGCTTTAGACCACTGAGCCATCCTGCCAGGCCCCGGTTGTCTGTTTTAGAAAAAAATATACGTGTGCTTGCGACCTTGGGCCGTACGTGCGGGGACCGAGGCAGGCGTGGTGCCGGCCTCCTACCGCTGATGACGGGGAAGAAAGGGTAAATGCGCAACGCCGGTCGATGAACAGCAGATTTCTAGGAGGTCCTAGGCGGTTTCTCCTGGGAAGCGGACTCGGATTCGTGGGCAGGAGGACGTCTCTTAGAGGTAGGCTTTCGGGATCCTTTCTGAGGATGAAGGAGCGGGTGGAGCCGCAGTGCGCCCGGAAGGTGGCTGCTCAAGCCTCACGGCCACGCCGCCGGCGGCTGGGCCCTTCCTGGTTGCTGCAGTTGGAGGGCTAGGTGAAGCTTTTATATCTCCGCTTTGAGAGTCATTGGATGTCTGTTACCTGGGAATGGGACGGCCGCCGAGGGCTCCCTCAGCGCTCCCTAGAGCTGGGGAAATACGTATTTCTTAACAGGGATCAAGGGGGTGGCAGGTATTCGCCCCAGAAATGGGGCTTTGAGGGAATAGAACGAGGGGAAGGCTAGGGAAGAAACTTCAAGACAGTGCTCTGAAAAGGCCACTAGGAGTAGGAGATGCTCGAACAGTGAGCCACTTACTTGGGAACCTAGGGCCCCAGATTCTCAGCAGCCCAACAAAGCAAGGCAAGTGCGGACGCAGGTGCTGCTCCTATAGTTGCTCCGCCCTATAGCAGTTACTGATTGACTGCTATAACTAAGACGGAAGTTAGTGACAATGGGTTGAGAGTCAGGTGAAGTTCTGAAAATTCAATTTGGGAAAAGCTTTTAATGCAGGCATGATTTTGTTTTCTCCTAGAGTACTGAATCATGTTTTCTTTGGACTGTATTCTAGCAGACAAAAATCATCCCTCCTTCATCTTAATAGTTTACCCTGAGCTTTGTCATCCTGTAACTGAGTGAGCATTTGAATATAGTGGCCGTCACAAATACCTGATGTGAAAATTGATAAGCCCTAAAGGATGCAAATGCTAAAGACACAACTGTATTTGGCTCTTTTTAAAATTCTTTTGATACAGGGTCTGGCTATGTAGTTTAAACTCCTAATGATCCTCCTATCAGCCTCCATAGTGCTATGATTACAGGCGTGTGCCATCAGGCCTGATTTCTGTGGCCACCATAGAGGCACTGCATTCAGGACAGGGGATCAAACTTGGCACCTTATGCTTGCTAGGCAGGGACTTATGCCACCAAGTTGTCTCCCCAGCCCTCATACAGTGTAACATTTCCTAGTTTTGTAAGAAGTAACCAAATGTTAGAATATTAAATGATAATGTATAATGGCATTGATCAAGTAGTAGAGTACAGAAACTTATTTTTATATATAATTGGCTCCCCCCCCCCCCCCGGAACAGGGGGTTGAACCCAGGCCTTGGGCTTGCCAGACAAGCATTTCTATTAACGATAGTATAATTCCACTGACAGATAGTACAGGAGTTACTTTATTTGGAGGACTTCCTACATGGGGCCCTATATTACAGATTATTAAGTTGAGGTCAGAAGGGATTTACTCACAATCATCACTACTGATAGAAGTTAGAATTCCTGTCGTTACTTAATGCCTTTGCTTTTAAATAACCAGTATTTCTGAATATACCAATCCAGTGTCGTATGAAGGTTCTCAACATTTAATCATTTGACAACTCTATAATTTTGTTAACTTAGCAGAAACAAACATGAACTTAAACATCTGTCTTTGTTACATTGCTCTTTTAGTTTTCTTGTTTCTTTCAGACATAATTAGCCTCCCTGGCTCACAGACTGACTCTCAGCTGTGACATCCTAGATTGTGGTTACAGGTTCAGTTCCCTACCTTAATTAAAATAGCCTGAAGACCACAGACACTGTTTCTTGAAAATGTGGATATTTTATAGCCAACTCACTGAAAGTTTACAGAAGAAGCAGCCTTCTCTTAGGAGACCATGTCCCTGTATCTGAGCATTCAGTCCAGTATTTCCTGCTTTGCTGTGGACTGATTCTAGTATAGTTTTAGATTTTTTTCAGACACTAATAATTATTACAATCACTGAACCCAGACTGAGTGCCAGGTGTGGTGGCCATTATACAACCACCTTGTGATATGGAATTTATAATTCTCCTTTTGCAAAGGGTAGAACTGAGGCATGGTGGCTCATCCATGGCCCCCTGGCCAGCTGTCAAATGATAAGGTAGAAGGTCAAAGCCCAAGTATTGGGGTTCATTTTCTTAATCAGTACACGGCTGTCCATTATACTGAAATGTATTTCGTTGTATTTTACTCTGAAAACTGGCAGGCAGAAACTAGTTTTTTATGCTGTATTAAGAAGTTGACATTTCACTCCTTAGTCAAAACTGTCACTAAAGGCTTCTGGGCAAAGCAAAAACACACAACAAAATGTGTCTGTTTTGCAAGATGGCTATTTTTAACATATAGAGAACAAATTAGAGGGAGTAGATTGGAGCAGTGGTTCTCAAATGTTAGGTTCAGAATTACCTAGAAAATTTATTAAAACACAAGATTATCAAATACCACCCTCAAAGTTCCTGATTCAGTATGCCTGAGAACTTAGATTTTACTTAAATTCCCAGGAAATGCTATTGTTGAGGAGACCATCTTTGGAAAAGCACAGAATTTCTAAGCAAGACACTCCTTCAAGAATCATGAGGGCCTGGTCTGTGGCCATGGGCAAAGGTCCTGTCCAGTCATAGGGTGTAATGAGTGATGTAAAAGAGGAGTGAGAGAAAGGGTTGTATACATATCCAAATTTTACTTGCTTATTTATTAACCAAAACAGGAAATCCAGGTCAACAGGGTTTGTGATAGGATTGGACTACTTGTAAGGACAGTTAGGTTGAAGGTTAATGGTAACAGTTGGATCTAAGGAGGCAATGAAAATGGCACAAGCCATTCATGTGGATACTTCATGCAAACTTAGGGTGTGAATGAGACCTTGGAGTCAACTAAAGACAGGTCTTAAGTAGGAATGTACAAGTGGGTGGGATTGAAGGATCACTAAAGGAGACTGAGAAGGAACAAGTTCAAAGCTATATTAAAATGATTCAGAGAGATCAAGTGAGGAAATGGGGCTGAGACTGTTACAGTTTGGAGCTACTGTAACTCACAAAGACTTGGCCATCAGACTTATCCTTTAGATGTTTGGCGGGTGGTGGGATCTGCAGGAAATGAGGCCCAATGGAAGAAAGCCTGCTCATCTAGGTGTGTACCTAAAGAGATCGAGGCCTGAGCTGCTTCCTCTTTAATCTCTTCTACTTCCTGTCCTCCATGAAGTGAATAGACACCCAATACTTGCTGCAACCTTGGTAGACTATGCTACTATGGCCCACACAGATGGGGTCTGTTATGGTTTGTGTCTAGTTGTCCCCCCAAAGCCTCACATAAGTCATGGGGCAGATCTGGCTTGAGTAGCAGTGAATGGCTTGAGGTGGCCAGAGGACCTGGGTGGGGCCTGAGGGAGGAGGGCCAGAGAGGCTCAGACCTTTAAACTGGCAGCATGTGCTCTTCACCTGCCCCCCTAAGCTAGTGGAGTCTCTAGGAGGAGTGGAGAGGGTTCCTCCTAAACAGGGCAACACCCTAGCCTCCTGAGCAAATAAGGTTCCAAGGACCTCCTACATAACTCATAAAGCTCCAGTAACTAAGCTAAATAAACCTTTCCTTCTCTCATTTTGAGAGTCGGGTATTTATACCAGCAGTGAGAAAAGAATGACTAAACTAATACAGAGTCCATCAACCATAAGCTGAAATTGTGAGCCAAAATAACTCATTCTTCCTTTGAAGTCATTTATCACAGGTATTTTGTTATACCAGTGGAGAGCTAACCAAAACAGCTTTATATTCAGAACAGTTTTTGTGGGCTAGGGAGATAGCATGGTAGCATAAGCACCTGCCTGGCAAGCACAAGGTCCCAAGTTCAATCCCTGATAGCTGGAGAGGCTGAGACAGGAGAATCATTATGAGTGAACTGCTTAGCAAGACCCTGTATCAAAAACAAAAACAATTTTAAAAAGCAATTTTTGCGGAGAACAAAATGAAAGATTATTTGGGCTTGAAGGTGGAATGAGATAGGAGTTAAAAAGATAAACAAATTGCATGAGATTGTATAGTACATGCAGGGGAGGCTGGTAAAGGTAGATTATGGGTGGAGCCTAAGGCAGATAGGCTGAGGCGGAGAACCTGAATGTAATGTAAAGAGAGGCAGAGAGACTCGCTAGCACTGTTGCTCTCTGCTCCCCTGTCTGGTCGGTTGTCTATGTTGCAATTGTTGCTGTTCCACCGCCATGAACTGGATGCTCTCTGTCCTGTTCCACTCAGCCTTGGGCCAGCCGAATATGGATTGAAACCTCCAGTAACTGTTAGCTAAATAAGCCTTTCCTTCCTTCATTTTAAGTGTTGGGTATTTATTTATTTATTTATTTTTTTTTTTTTTTCCTTTTTGTCTTTTTGAGACAGGGTCTCGCTATGCAGTTGAGGCTGGCCTTGAGCTCACTTTTGTAGCCCAGGCTAGTCTCGAACTCACATCGATCCTCCTGCCTCAGCCTCCCGAGTGCTGGGATTACAGGCATGCGCCACCACGCCCAGCTAGAAAGTGTTGGGTATTTATCCCAGCAACAAGAGAAGAGTAACTAAGACAGGTCCAATCAACAGGACATTTAAATCTGCAACAGTCTGGTTGTCAGCATGATACCATTTCCCTTTTCCCTGACCCAAGCCAACATGAAATGGCCACCAGACAGTGAAATCAGTGGAAAAGGATGAAAGAATTCTGAGACAACTCTATAAAAAATCATAACCTTGCTGGTAAGCACAGCCTGTCAGTAGGCCAATTGTCATGTCTCAGTAGTCACAAATCAATCAAATCCCTTCATATTTTTGACTGCCCGTAGTTTGTGGAGCTCCCATGTAAAATTTGTGATTCTTTCAGTATAATTATGTTTAATTATAAATACTGTAAGTTCAGAGTAAGAATGAGAGAAATAGCAAAACTGCAAAATCCATCCGTGTACCTCAACCTTCACTCTATTGTGACTATAGATCCAGTCCTGACCTGGCTGAGCACTGGCAGCCTGACTATTGCTGCAGGTCACGCTAACACTGGGTAGCAGAGTTGGGACAGAGGTGGGCTTTTTTGCAAAAGCTATAACACTCAGATATGACCCACTGTTTTATCAAGAGTATGACTAAGCATTTTTACAAAAGTGGTACATCTGGCAAAGCTGATACATACAGAAAAGGGGAAAAAATTAAAGAAAACTCTTCTTTGCCCTGCAACCTAATGACTTCCACAAAGACAGGATGATTGTTTTTAAAACTTAAATGTAGAAACTGTACATATTAGTAGAGTACCATGTAATGTTTTATTTTGTGTATGTATATGTTATATCATGTTTAAATCAGGTTAAGTTTACCTTCTCAAAAATGTATTGTTTCATTATGGTGAAAACTTTTAAATCCCATTTTCTGGCTTTTTTGAGATTCTCTGTAATGTGTACACAAATGCCAAAATATGAACTACTGTAGAGATACTCCTTTCTTAACAGCCTGCCCTGGTTAGTGACTGATTGAACTTGTGACTGAGGTACACTGCTCTGACTTACAACCTGTGCTGAGAGTTGCAACCCATTTTTTCTGTGCAATTCTGCACATCTTGTTTATAGTGCCTCGGTGTCTTTTTTTATACAGTAACCTTGTTAAATAGTACCTTAATTTTTGCGATTGAACCGTACAGTGCAATACAATAGTTTTATGATCTATTATATATTACAATTGCCTGTAAGACTTATACAAATAAAAGCAGTCATCAAGTTGGAATTTCCTTTTACTATTTCTTTCTTCTGGGTATTGTCATGTACATACTATCCTCAATTCCTCACTTAGTGACCGGTTCATTTAATGACCTAAGGACCCAGGTACAAGAATAGTGATTGGTTGTTAAGTGAGGAATGTCTGCATTGGAAATCGAAGGTAAAACAACTATAAGACAGATGATTGGAACTCAGGATGAGGGATTCACCAAAACCTAAAGCCAATGCTGTCTTCATAAAAGTAAAGAGATTCTAAAATTTTATAAACACTGGGAATGGTGGTGCAGGCCTGTAAGTTCAACACTCAGCAAACTGAGGCACAAATTTGAAGCCAGCCTGAGCTACATACTGAGTTCAAGGTCAGCCTGAACTACATAGTGAAGAGTCTAAACTAAACTTTATCAAAAGTCATAATCACAAGAGTTGGGCTAATCTACTATTCATAGTTGAATTACACAATATATAGTCAGATATACAAAGAATATATAAATAAAAATAAAAATTTATCAGTGTAAAAGATACATCATTGCCATTAATCTTCATGAATGTACTCTGCATCAATTCAGTCACACATCTTTCTTGGTAATTTCTGAAGCAGTTCTTTCAGTTCTCTTTTGTGTATGTCCTTTTGTAGCTGCCTTGCTGTCCCAATTTGATTCAAAATGTTTACAGCAATTTCTGTCCCATTAATAAAAAAAAAATTATGATGTGTCCTCATCCTCTTCATGCCCCAGCTCTGGCACTGTGGCTTCTGGCTCTTGCTCAAAGTCAAAGTGACCATGTTTTGAATTGAGTCAGGACATCAGAGCAGCTATGACAGTGCAACTAAAGATGCTCATGAAAGAGTACTTCAGAACTGCTGAAAGAAGAGACAAGAAGGAGGGGATAAGCATGTTAAAGTGAGGGTGAGTACTTTGAGGGCAATACATGGCACTGTGTTTTTATTATAATAATTTTCTTTAACATTCCCTATACTTTTTTTTAAATCATACCACATAGATTTTGTGGAGGTTGTAAAAACTTAACTAATACTTTATGTGAACACTATGCCACCTGAAAGAGCAGAGGGCCTCCAGCAAGCCCAACAGGCTATGAAGTAGTTTCTGTATCTTACTTGTAGGCCTAATTTTTGTAGTAGGGAATACAAAACTGCATGAATTCCACTTGACATTGAACCATCTAAAAAGGATAGTAAGATATCGAGTGCTTAGCTGTTTGGGATTTTCTAGAGGCGTAATTTGCCTTTTTGCCCATCTACTTATTATCCAACACTGTCACTAATATGCCTTTGATTAGCTAGGAATGTATAACAAATTCATGAGAATCTCTCTGAGGCTTATGGTGGAGATTGAAGAGATAGTAGCCCCTGGATTGAAAATGGGGGAAGCAGTGAGTTGTCCTAGACACCAAAATGAGTTAAATTTAAAGAATATTTGTGATCCACAGTACCTTAGTGTGTTCCTTCCTTAACCTTTATGTCTATACAAAAAGATTGCATTTGTAATGAAGTGGAGTTATAGCAGCAGTTCCTTACTGTCTTGCTGCTCATCCTCTGTGGAGAATTTAATGAAAACAACTAAATTCAGCCCAGGTAATCTTACATTTGACAGAACAGATACATTTTTCCTCCTAACTTTGGACAAGTAGCATGAGACCGCTATTAACCTCTGAGATACAGTATATGAGACAAGAAGAAATGCCAGGGGTACTGTCCTAGGCTGGTGACCTCAGTGACCTTCACAAGTATTCACCACAATGTGAATGTTCTGATCCTCATCCAGTACAAATAAGATATAGTATTCCTGCCGGGCGTGGTGGCTCACGCCTGTAATCCCAGCACTTGGGAGGCTGAGGCAGGAGGATCGCTGCGAGTTTGAGACCAGCCTGGGCTACAGAAGTGAGCTCAAAGCCAGCCTGAACTGCACAGTGAGACCCTGTCTCAAAAAGCCAAAAAAAAAAAAAAAAAAAAAAAAAAAAAAAGATATAGTATTCCTGAGTGTGTTTAATGGGTCATACTTATGACCCATCTTTTTTTCTTTTTGCAGTTATGTAGATCCTATTTTTAGAACCTCAATATTTTTTATATGTGTTACCCATTGTTTTGTACAGTACTATAATTTTTACTGATTGTACTGTTCATTACTTTTATTTATGTTCCACTTTATAATACAACATGTAAGAGTAATACAAATAAAAGCAAAGTCATCAAGTTGGAATTTCCTTTGACCATTTCTTCTAAATATTCTAATGTGCATACTACATACAATTATTTAGCTACAAATTTCATTAATAACCTAGTTACTGGAACAGAACTTGGTCACTGAGTGAAGAATGTCTTTGGAGTAAATTCTGAGACTCTTATTCAAGATGGACCACTAATTTTCTTTTTTTTTTCTTGGAACTGGGAATCCAAAGGATCACTCATTGTTGATTTTTGAAAACTGCTTAGTTGAATATCAAAAATCTAAATTGAGTGTCACAGTTGTTAAGTCTAGCTCAGTGGTTTTCAACCTTTCTAATGCTGTGACCCTGCAGTACAGTTCCTCATGTTGCCGAGACCCCAAACCAAAAAATAATTTTGGTAGCTACTTCAAATTACTAATTCCAATAAATAATATTTAACCATGGCATAGTATGGGTTTAAATATGTATTTTCCAATGGCTTTAGGCGACCCCTGTGTTTTGATCCTTCAACCCCCACCAGGGTCGCAACCCACAGGTTGAGAACCACTGGTCTAGTTCATCATTTAGAATTGTCTTTTTTTGGTACAAGGTCTCACTATGCAACTCAGACTTGTAATGATCCTCCTGTTTTCAGCCTCCCCAGGCTAAGATTACATGCATGCGCCAGTCATTCCTGGTCTTGGTAGTTGGCTCAGTGTACCCAGGGACAAGGCTGGTATAGCATGTGGTGCCAGGGATCAAACCCAGTTTCTGTACCTGTCTAGACAGACACTTAGTCCACCGAGTCTAAATGATTCTCTTCTTTGAAGCAGTGTGTTTAATGAAGATTCAGAAAAGGTATGAAAAGAACAGTGTTGCTTACAACAGACTAGGTTAGGAGAGGACAGCATCTGCCATCTGCTGTGGCTTCACTCCCAAGTGAAAAATTCAGTGAATGGACACAAAGCACAAACTTGCTATATTGTAGGGACTGGCTAGTTACTGCTTGTTACCTTTACAGATTGTGAGCACATTCTTAAGAAACTTGTTTCAAGCTGGGCATTGGTGGCTCACCCCTGTAATCCCAGCACTCAGGAGGCTGAGGCAGGAGGATTGGTGTGAGTTCGATTGAGACCAGCCTGGGCTACAAAAGTGAGCTCAAGGCCAGCCTCAACTGCATAGCAAGACCCTGTCTCAAAAAGACAAAAAAAAAAAAAAGAAGCTTGTTTCAGACTTAGGAATGTCTGGCCATCCATAGGACAGTTCCGTACCATTTGGAAAGTCTTTCAAGTGTTCTGAGGGAAAGACCCTCACTAGATAAATCCAATTTAGCATAAAGTTCTATTTTCCAAATTACATCTTTCATCTCTACTTTTCAAGTGATGAACCTTTGTAAAAGTCAAAGTTGGGCTGGGAGATAGACTGCTAGTCTAGGCACCTGCCTGGCAAGGTCAAGGACCTGGGTTTGATCTCCAGTACCGCATGCTGTGCAGCCCCGGAACCCTGGGCCCTCTGAGCTGGCCAGAGATGGGACATGGTGGTGGATGCCTGTAATCCCAGCATTGGGGAGGCAGAGACAAGATGGTCACTATGAGTCCAAATTGCATAGCAAGACCCTATACCAAAAAAATAAATAAAAGGTTAAAAAAATTTTTTTTGCAAAGTCAAAGTTGTAAAAACATCATTGGCAATTTCATTCTGCACATAACTAATGGAAATCTTTTAATTCTGAGAAGTAGAATATAGAGTCTATGACCATGGGCTCTGGTCATAAGTAATGGGAAAAGAAAATCTCAGATCTTAATCAGAGAAAGGATTAGTCAAGTTAGGATATCTCCATGTAATCTAGTACAACAGCAGAATTTATCATAATAAAGAATTTATATATAAAAAATAAACAGTATTAGTTTTTGGTTAAAACTGAAAAGATTTTAGATTTATTTCATTATATTCTGCATATACTAGCTTTTAAAAGTAAGTATATTATTAGAAAAGGGTAGTAATGGTAATTTTATTTATTAAAAAAACACAGGAAAATTGAAACAAAACAGTTAAAATTTTATCTCCCAAGTGTGTTCTATTGTATAGGTTTGATTTTTGAAAGCTCCACAAGAAGACGTGAACAAAATAAATTAATATTACCTATCTACCGTATCAAATATGAAATTTTAAAAACTAAAAATAGTGAGCCTTGTTTAATAAAGTCAAGTGTGTCCTTTCCTGCATAGTTGGTTCTATGGGAAAAATGAAAAGCAAAGTAGGTTGAAGTTAAGGCCAATGGTATTTTAAGAGTGCAGTCTTCAACAGCTGCATGGAGGTGGCCTACTTCATATCCAATGTGATAGCATTTTTATGTGGATTAAATGAGAAGGCTCAAAAATAAAAAAACATCCTACCATCCTATTCCTAATCATTTTCTCTTTTTTTCTTAGAGTTCTTTTTTTTTTTTTTTTTTTTAATGTATTTAGTACAGATCTACGGGGTCTCACTACACAGATCAGACTCAGTGATCTTCATATTGTCAGCTTCCCAAGTGTTGGGATTACAGGCACACCACCACACCCAGTCTCAATCACCATCTCAGTGCCCCCCCTCCCAGGGTCAGTGGCTGGTATGGGCCAGGGATCAAGCCCCCATTCCTGTGCTGGCTTAAGCAGTGCTTTAGTGCACTGAGCTATCTAGCTGGCCCTTCTTATTCATTTTCCAAGTCTCAGAGAATACCAGAATAATCTGTCACAAAGTGGTGACCTGTTCTCTGGCCTCTGTACGTTCAGTCAGTACATAAGATATGGAGAAGCTGGAGAAACAAGAACCTGTAGATGTTTAGCAAATATTAAAACAATCAGTCTTAAATTAGTCCATACCACTAACCAGTTAATGCTATATTGGGCCTCAGTGTTGTTTGGCAAATGAATTGTCAGCCAAAATAACAGATTTCACTAAATCTAGAAAGGAATACACAAATCCTTAAATTGTCCTGATGAAAAGAATAGATTATTATTACATGAAATGGTGTATCTCTTTAACTCCCACATGATTCAGAAAATTCATATATACAGAGTTAATTCTATTGTGAGACCCCACTTTCATTCCTTCAAAGAAGATTCAAAGCACACTGCATTATGTGCTGTCAACTACAAGCACAGCCAGTGCAACACTTTCCTAGATTTGCTGTTGTAGGTGGCAGTTTAATCTGTTGTGATATGAATAGCAAGATCTGTATTGGACAACTATCCATGACTGACACAAAATACCTGAGATAAATGAGCTTGTGAGGAGGAAAGATTTATATTGGCTCATAGTTTGGAGGTTTCAGTTCATGGTAGGCCTGTTGCTTTTGAGCTTGTGGCAAGGTAGTGCATCATGGTGAGAGCCTACTGCAGGCGATGTGACTTAGCTCAGGGCATCCAAGGAAAAGTCTAGTCCCTTCCCCAGTTATGTTATTGCACCCTCAAATCTCAGTTGCTTCAAAGCTATTTGAACAGGAGGCTTCACAGTGAAATTTAATCACGTTATAGTTACTTATGATTAATTTCTTCCAAAAACAACAAAAGCATGTCAATAAAAAGTATGGATTGTTTTGTTTTGGGGGGTGGGTCTACAGGGTGTTCAGGGTCTCACTGCTAGATCAGACTTATAGTGATCCGCCTGTTTACAGCCTCCTAAGAGCTGGGATTATAGGCACACATCACCATGCCCAGTCTCAATTGTGTCTTAGTGCACAAGACAGCACTAAGCCAGCTAGTGGGGCCAGCTAGCAGGCCAGAGGCTCAAACCCTGGGCCCCTCTGCTTGCTTGCAGGTACTTTAATCCACTGAGCTATTTGGCCGGCCAAAAAGTGTGATCTTAAAGACTTTGTAAAGTATATAGAATACCGGAAAAGGCTGTAAGATTCTTTCAGTTACAAAGTAGGTCATGCTTTCTCCATCCACTAGTTTAAAAACTTAGCAGCAAACTCCTTGTGCATAACTTTAGACCTAGAGCAAAAACTGTAGTGCTAGAAATTATATAGTTTCAAACTTTTGTTTGAAATACACAGAACCTAGAGACGGTTCAGTTCAGGCTACTTGGCTCATTGCTGTCATGTTTTAAAACTGATTTCAATGTTAATCGGTAGGTAGAAATTCTGCTCACATAAATTGGTAGGTAGAAGTTCTGTTCGCATATCTTTTTAATGGTGTATATACTAAGTAATTTGGGAGATTTTATAATACTAAAATATAGGTGCGACTGAAACAAATCTAGCATATCTCCAAGGATGGAATATAGTCATCACAATCTGTCAGTGTATCACTAATGAATATCCTTTAAATGTAAAATTATAAAGAGGCATTAAATTTTTTCTAGACTTGAGTTTTCAAACCTAATGGGTCCTCAGAACACAGCTTTCCTGGGATCTATGCTATGCTTGTCGAATTAAAGACAGGAGAAACAAAAGGTGTATTCATCACCAACTAGCTCTTAACTTTAGGCACTGTTTGCCCCCAGTATTTTCATATAACCTTCTAGGGTAGATAGGGCTACCAGAGGTCCAGGTCAGAAACTAGTGCAGTGGTTCAGCATATAAATATGGAAATACCATTAGCGCATTCTGATTCCTAGCTGCTGTGCTGAAGTCTTTTGCTACAATTGGAATCCATACTTACTATTCCAGTTTCAGTTAAAACACCATCATTTTATCAAAACAGGAAACCTAAATTCTCTCGGCATGTTTAAGGATTACCATTTGATGCTTCTGTTAAAATTATAACTAATTACAAAACAAGACTGGGCGTGGTGGCACACATCTATAATCCCAGTGCTTGGGGGGGCAAAAATAGGAGGATCAGTACAAGTCCAATGTGTGTAGTAAAACCCTGTAGACCCTGTACTAAAGACATTTAAAAAATGAAACAACAACAACAACAAGAAAACATAAAGCTAAGAGCTTGGCATGGTGGCCCACACCAGGAGACTGAGGCAGGAGAATCCCAAGTTTGAGCCCAGCTAGGCAACTTAGTGATATATTGAGATCCTGTGTCAGAATAAAAATTGGCAGTGCATATAGCTTGGTGTAGAGGCCCTGGGTTCAATCCCCTGTGCTGCAAGGGGAAAGAAAACCAAACCAAACCAAACAAACAAACAAACAAAAAAAAAAAAAAAAAAAAACTGTAGAGATAAGGACCAAGCAACATTTTTTTTTTTTTTTTTTTTTTTTAGACAGGGTCTCGCTATGCAGTTCAGGCTGGCCTTAAACTCACTTTTGTAGCCCAGGCTGATCTCGAACTCGCACTGATCCTCCTGCCTCAGCCTCCCGAGTGCTGAGATCACAAGTGTGCGTGTGTCACAACACCCAGCTTGGTTTATTCTAATGACTCCTTTATTGTTGTCTCTTCCCTTGCTTGGGATGTTACTAGTTGTCTCCTCCCCTGCTTGGAATGTTTTCAATTAGCATTTGTACTAACCTAATGTTAGGTAAATGGTAAGAGAGGTAGTGATCCCTAGTTTGTATTCTCCAAAACAGTGAGGCAAATTCCTTAGCCTGTCCTTGAATACTCCATAATAGTAATATCCTTTTGTGGGTTGGGGCTCACTTTGAGAGAGACAAATCTCAGTGAGTCTTCTGAGCTAAACTCATCAGGTTTCTTGTCGTTCCTTTCAGCACCAACACAAAACATCACAACAAAAAAAAAAGAAAAGAAAATGTAAAAAATATGGACTGAGGATGTAGCATAGAAGAATGTTAGCCATGCAATCAATCCCCAGTGTGGAAAGGAAAGAATGAAAAGGAGAGATGTTGATAGCAAACATAAAGAATTATGGATATTTCTAAGAGTTTCGTGGCTTTCTCTGCAAATAGGGTTGTTCCTTAAGTCAACTGTAATTTCCCAGAGTAAAGTGCGGCTTTATATATATTTCTGTAGTCTGAGGTCCTGCTAGCCTTGGTTTCTACAAAATATCTCCTACTAGTAACATGGTAAAATATTTACTGTGGTTTTTATTGGGATACAATGTATTATAGTGGTTTATAAAAATAATTTGAATATCTATATCTCTCCCACCATGCCCAGTCTTGTTTTATAATTACATTTAGTATATATATATATATATATATATATATATATATATATATATATGTTTTCATGCTTTAACTATAGTCTTTTCTTAGGTCCCCTGATGCCATGAGCTTTCAGAACTTCTGGAGAGACTACCAAGTTCTGGTTGTAATGGTGCCCTTAATTGGGCTCATCCATTTAGGGTGGTACAGAATCAAAAGCAGCCCTGTTTTCCGAATACCCGCTAAAGGCAACAATACTGCGCCAGATAGTCTAGCACTTGCAAGTCCACCAAAGAACCAAAGCCAAGGAAAATAGGTGTGTAATCTTCAGGTGAGTACCATTTATTCTGGTCAGCTTTTGAGTATGTTCCAGTGATGAGAAACTTGATTTTATAGAGCTCTGGCAGCAAAATCCTAAACTGACAAGATACCTGCTATTTTTACTATAACCCACCTTTTTCATGTTTTTGAGACAAAACTAATTGTAGTCATTCATTAGCATCTAATACCTTAGCTTTAAAATAATGTTACTTTTGAGAATCAGTGAAATAAAATTTGTTAATCATGAATGTCATACTGTGTAATTTATTTTTTTAAATGTATTTGGTACAGGATCTCACTGTGTAGCTTGAACTCCTACTGATCTCCTGTCTCAACCTCCCCAGCCCTGGGATCACAGGCGTGTACTGCCTACCATGCCTAGTCTCAGGGGCTGCCTCAGCGCATGCAGGGTGCAGGGCCAGTACTACATGTGGTGCTGGGGATCAAACCCTGGTCCCTGTGCTTGCCTAAGTAGGTGCTTAGTCCACTGAGCTATCTCACTGACCCTGTAAGGCCTAAATAATTTTAAGATCACATATGTGGATTAAAAATAAAACGTCTTTCAGTAAGGGGGCCCTACCTACTGGTTTGGGGCCATAGAGCTTAGATAGCCCATGTACCTAAAACAAAGGCCAGGCTTGAGCAAACATTTCATCTCCGGCCTAAGAACATTCTTGTAAAATAGGTTAATTAACATAGTTAAAACCCACCTGTTCTTGGCTTAAGCAAAGATCTCATCTCCGGCCTAAGAACATTCTTATGAAATAGGTTAGTTAACATAGTTAAAACACACCTGTTCTTGGAATGCAACTAAAACCACAGAGTTAGCCAAGTAATTGCCCATTTTGTTCTACTCCTCTTAGTTACCTTGGAAACTCATATATTCCCAAGCCCACCAATTATTTTAAAGGTCAACCTAAACTAACCAATGCAAATTGCTTCTGTAACTTGCTTGCTCCCTCCCCATTCTTGTGGTTTTTGCCTTTAAAAACTGTGTCTGCTACACTGAAGGGGCTCTCTGTTCCTGCGTGTTCAGATTGCCCTGCATATATGTAGATAAATAAAGCTTGCCCTTTTTGCAGTTTGCACGAGAGACGGACTCATGGGCTCTCCTTCCACGGTGACTCGACCCTTACAACCCTTATAATTGATTATGAGTAATTTATTTTGATTATGGATATTAGAACATTATGCACATTAGATACAATAAAGTCAGAGACCCAACTGGCCCCAAGTGTTCTAGATAAAGAACTATGGCCATGTAATTGCAGAATACATTCTGTTCTAACTAACCTTTTGGACCTTGAAGTAAGTGTAAGTACTACGCTGTAAATTTTGTTAAAATAAGTCACTTTAAGTTTTTGCTCCTTACAGGAAAACTGAGTCTTCAGATTTTTACCAACTAATATATGTTTCTGTAAAATTTAAATTTATACAGTTTTAGTGGATATGAACTAGGAAAACTAGAGAAATAATTTAATTTTAATTATAGTCCATTATGAATTTAATGTATAAACTCTAATGTAAAATTAACATGTAGAAATAACTGCTAAAGGGGGGCTGGGGATTTATTCAATGCAGACTGTACAATACTGAATTTTTCCAGGAATGTTAATTATTCATAATTACAAGTTTTGATATAAATGACCTAGTTTCAAAGCAAAGTTACTGAACAAACCATAACTTTAAATCTTACCATACAAGAATAAAACATTTGAGACCATGTTTTAAGACGCAGAGACCAAATATTTAGTTTATAGTGTGGTTTTCTCTCCCAGAAGTGTGCCATGTTCTAACAACTGTACATAAGCTGTCTAACTCAATTATGCATTCCAAAGCACTGAAATACAGGAACTTTTTCTATATTGGGCAGTGCATTGAATAAAGGAATATTGGGTCTAGGTTGATCTACATTTCTAATTTTCTCCAGGCTTTGGACAGTTGTAGTTTCTTTTTGTAAAAATGAAGGACATGAAAATAAACGTTAAACTGCAAGTCTGTAAACTAGTCCGAAGTTATTCCTACAATTTTTTTTTTTTTTTTTTTTTTTTAATACAGGGAGAAGATGCTTTGAAACTGAACTTGGTATTTAAAGAAAAAATGAAAACCAGTTGGATCAGAAAGAACTGGCTTCTTGTAGCTGGGGTGTCTTTGATAGGTGTCCATTTGGGAACATACGTCATACAGAGGGCTGCAAAGCAGTCTGTGAAATCTCAGGGGGTCAGCAAACAGAAGAGTACTGAAGAATAAAGTAAAATAAATAGTTGGGATTACTCTTATGTTATTAAATCATTATATGCTGATTATCAGAAATATTGAACTGTATAATTTATTAGCCACAACACTAAATTCAGACTTTTATTTCTGAAGAATATTTTTTGAAATATTAAAACATATGGCAGTAAGTAGGAAATACAGTTAACAAAATAAAAGCTAGCCTCACAAGTGTGATGTCTTGTTTAGAAGCTCAGAAGCCATCACTGTGTCACAGTGAACCGCTCACAACCAAGGAAGTCAGAGGCACACTTGCTGTCTTGAAAGGCATCCTAGCGTCCTGCTATGGTCCCTATGGGTGGCTGAAGCAGCTGCACAATGGCACGGGAGGCTCAGTGCGCACAACCTCCCAGTCCACAGTGCTACTCAGGAGCCTCTCAGTCACACACCCCATATTAAAGATCCTCACAACCTCTGTGCAAAACCATGTGTCCTGCTTCAGTGACTGTGGCTTATTCACAGCCATTCTTTGCTGCAACCTAATCGAAAATGCCCAGAAAACAGAGCTGACAGCTGCCACCACCATTAAACTTAATAA